>JAYXIM010027360.1:0-138599 GCA_037575425.1 Anastrepha fraterculus
GTTAGTGCATTGCACACTTGCAAAGCTAAAACAGAGATTTGATGATTCCCTTGAATCACTCCCACGCTACTGGCTGCTTGTAATTAGATCGCACAGCTTACTCCCACGCCTGCTTGGCTTTTGGATTTTGTAAACAAATCTTACAGCGGTCAAGCTGATCATCAATTTACGTACGTGACTTTTGGCAGCTTGAGGAATGCAGCTGAGAATACATTCGTACCAACATACAAACAAAGCTGCCGGCGCAACTACACCAACACAAACTCAATAGCTACACCGCAAGTAGGGATTTAGGGTAGATTGTAAGAATATAGTTTTTAGTTGAGATTGGAGTTTAATAAAGAACGGTCGAAAGTAGAAAAGTGGCGCCCAACTGGCAGAATAACCGAGCCCAACCAGCAGAACAACCGAGCCCAACTAGCGGAACAACCGAGCCCAACTAGCAGAACAACCGAGCCCAACTAGCAGGACAACTGAACCCAACTGGCAGAATAACCGAGCCCAACTAGCAGAACAACCGAGCCCAACTAGCAGGACAACTGAACCCAACTGGCAGAACAACTGAATCTAACAACGAAGGATACAATCAACTATTTTTGGAAACGAAGGAAACCTGCACGGCAGAAATGATTGCAATACGTGAAATAATAATACTGTAAGTAATTGTTCGGTTTTGATCCAGTGCAATTAAAGAAAAGTTATATAAAGTTTTTTGTAAAGCGAAATACCTTCGGCTCTTTCTTACCTTTTTAAAAAAAAAAAAAAAAAAAGCAAAACAAAATTGACCAAAATGAGTGTAACTAGGGAACAAGTAATCGAGATTTTGAGACAACAAAATGAGCTAAATAAAAGAGAATTGAATGCCCAGTTGGATGAAGTGATGCAAACTCTTCGGCGCTTAGAGCCGCCATCCGCGGAGAGTTACATTCCCGTGGAAATAAATCCAACTGTGGTCGGGGGCAACACAAATATGGATTTAATAAAATCTATACAAGAATTTAAGGGGGATACTGCTTCTTATCCGGCCTGGCGTTCCGCAGCAGAATTCGCCATTGGCTACTACAAAGAGGGTTCAGAGCAATATTATGTTGCCATGGGGATATTTAGAAACAAGATAGTAGGCCCCGCAAATGCAACGCTCGCTTCCTTCTCAACTGTTTTAAATTTTAAAGCTATAATAGCTAGATTGGACAAAGCATACGCGGACAAAAGACCGCTACATGTTTTGGAAACAGAGCTCAGCGTTCTGAGGCAGGGAAGTTTGTCAATCTGCCAATATTATGATACGGTAGACAAGCAATTAACACTCATAACAAATAAAAATATAATGACTCATTCAAACAATACGCAGCTTGCCGCCGCGCTCAATGATAGAGCTAGAGAAAACGCATTAAGAGTTTTTATTTCTGGCCTAAAGCGGCCGTTATGCGACATTCTATTTTCTGCCAATCCTAAAGATTTGCCTTCTGCACTGGCTACTGCCCAGGAGTTAGCGAACAACCGCATGCGTTATGATTTCGCCAGAACATTTGCGGTTAACAACGTAGCAACTACCACTAGCCCAAAATACCACAATAACTATCCTGGCAATCCCCAAATGCTCAAGGACACCCCTACTCCAATGGATGTAGACCGCGGATCCTCCGCATTCCGACGTACAAAACAGTCCAACCAGAGTTATAGAAAGGGAAATGCCGTGGGAGGGCACCCCAAAAGGGATGCTAATCAATACGTGAATAAACGGGAGCACAGAAGGGGAGATTCAGTAAATTCACGGAAGCCGAAAGTGCAACGGACCAACCATTTGGAGACAACCCCAGAGGTGGATCCACAAAAGAAAATTACTGTGGACCGTGACAGTGATTCGGATGTCGAGATCGCTTCCAATTTCGCGATGGAAGACGAGGTTAATTTTTTAGTATAAGGTCGCTCCTACCTTACATTACCAAGAAGGCGTCGGAGGGGCAGGAGCTTAGGTTACTGATTGATACAGGAACTTCAAAAAACTATATCAAAAATTTGAGCTTCCTAAAGGGAATTATCCCTGTGGAGAGACAGTTTACGGTCAAAACTATAAACGGATGTAATCTCATAGAAAAAAAATGTAAGGTTTTCGTTTTGGGGAAAGTCTCAACTTTCTTCATTCTTCCTAATATAAAGGGCTTCGATGGTATAGTGGGATACGATTTCCTTAAGGAGATAGAATCTAAAATTGATACGACATCCGGATACTTATATTACGAGGGTGGTAAGGAAAAATTAAATAACGTCAAATGTGAGCAAGTTAACTCCATATATTTGGACAAGGACTCGGTCCCAGCTCTTGTGAAAAACGAGTTTGACTCTATGATTAAAAAGAATTTTAAGGCCTTTGCCGAACCTAACCGCGCTTTGCCATTTAATACTAAGGTCAAAGCTAAAATTCGTACCACTTCCTCGGAACCAATTTACACCCGATCTTATCCATACCCGGTTTCGGCGGCAGGATTCATTAATAAGGAAATAGAAATACTGTTGAAAGAAGGAATTATCCGAAAATCTAATTCGGCGTATAACTCTCCGGTCCATGTAGTGAATAAAAAAGGCCTGGATGAATATGGTAAACAAAAGCTCCGCATGGTAATCGACTTTCGAAAATTAAACGAAAAAACGATTGCGGATAAATATCCTATACCAGATATTTCTACCATATTGGCAAACCTGGGCAGTTCCAGATTTTTTACTACTTTAGATCTAAAGTCTGGATTCCACCAGATAATCCTTGAGGAGAAGGACCGCGAAAAAACAGCCTTCAGCATTAACAATGGCAAATACGAATTTAATAGATTGCCATTCGGGTTAAAAAATGCGCCCAGTATCTTTCAACGGGCTATTGATGACGTCTTGAGAGACGACATTGGCCAAAGTTGCCAAGTTTATATGGATGATATAATCATCTTTTCAAGGGACGAAAAGTCTCATATTCAACATGTCGATAAGGTACTGGGGAAGCTGGAAAGGGCCGGTATGCGAGTTTCAGCAGAAAAGACTAAATTCTTTAAAGATAAGGTTGAGTTTCTTGGCTTTATTGTCTCTCGAAGGGGGATAAAAACATGTCCAAATAAGGTCAAGGACATAATCGACTATAGGAAGCTGGAAACACTTCGAGCATTACGCTCTTTCTTGGGTCTTTCAGGTTATTATAGAAGGTTTATAAGGGATTATGCGTCTATCGTCAAACCATTAACAAAGTATCTTCGGGGGGAGAATGGCCATGTGTCATCCCACAAGTCCAAACACACTAAAATAGTCCTTGACGACGAGGCCATTCAAGCATTTAAAAGGGTAAAAAGCATTTTGGCATCAGAAGATGTTTTGCTGTTTTATCCGGATTATGACAAACCATTCGAACTAACAACAGACGCTTCCTCTAGCGCTTTAGGCGCGGTCCTCTCCCAGAATGGTCGGCCCATTACAATGATTTCAAGAACATTATCAAAAACAGAAGAGAATTATGCAACCAACGAGCGTGAGCTCTTGGCTATAGTGTGGGCCCTTAAAAACCTTCGACATTACTTATACGGTATTAAGGACATCGTAATATTCACAGACCACCAGCCTTTAACTTTCACCATTTCGAACAAAAATCCTAATACAAAAATGAAGCGATGGCGTGCGTTCATAGAAGAATTTTCGAAAAATTTGTTTATAAACCCGGCAGAGACAACGTCGTAGCAGACGCTCTGTCCCGTCAGTTTTTGAATAATATGAGCGATACAGATGCTACAGCACATAGCGAGTCATCGCTCTCAAACACAATTAAAACTATCCAGTATCCAGTAAACCAATTCAAAAGACAATTCATTTTGACGAAGGGGGATCATTATCACCAAAGTACAAAAATAATTTTTCAGAAAAAAATTCGTTATACTATAAATTACGACACAATAGTAAATTTGTTGCATAATCTTAAGAAACTCGTAAACCCTAGCGTTACAAACGCTCTTTGTTGCGATCTTCCGACACTATCAGAGATCCAGGGACCTCTTGTCGAAGCATTCCCGGGGGTTAAATTTATTCATACGGAAAAATTTGTAATCGATCTAACGAATCCGAACGATCAACAGGAAGCAATAGCAACGGAGCATGCCCGTGCCCATCGATCTCTGTCCGAGAATTTTAAGCAAATTCTATCAGAATACTACTTTCCCGACATGAGGAAAATGCTCAGGTCAGCTGTATCAAATTGCAAGATCTGTCTGGAAAATAAATACCAAAGAAAACCACCAAATCCGGAAATTGGGAAAACTCCAATCCCAGAGCACCCAGGAGAAATTCTCCACTTAGACATTTTAATTACTGGAAAGCAGCTATTCTTAACTGTTGTTGATAGGTTTTCAAAGTTTGCAATTGTTAAACCTGTTATTTCAAGATGTACCATTGATATAAAAGAAGCTTTATTAGAGGTATTAGGTATGTTCCAAAACACTAAAACAATTGTCACAGATAACGAAAGAGCGTTTACTTCAAATTTAATTAGAAACATGCTACGCGATCATTTCTCCATAGAACAGTTTTTCGTACCCACCTTACATAGCGAAAGCAACGGACAGGTCGAAAAGTTTCATTCAACCCTTTTGGAAATAGCCAGATGCGTGAAGGCACAGCAGCAGATAAGCGAGGTTAAAGATCTGATTTGCTTGCTGCTTACAAGTACAACAGAACAATTCACTCGGTTGTAGATTCGAAACCAATCGAAATTTTGCAGAACTGCCCAGCGGAGAAATTTGGGGAAATTAGAGATAAATTAATAAGAGCCCAGAATTTAGTATTGAATAGATTGAATGAGAAAAGAATAACCAAAACATATCAGCCTGGTGAAAGGGTGTTTCTTCGACGAAATAAGCGATTGTCAAATAAATTTGAGAAGGTGTTCGTGGAAAAAATAGTAGAAAGAGATTTAGGTACAACAGTACAGATAGAAGGCAGGAAAATTCATAAAAGTAATTTACGATAAAATCAATTTCAGATTGCCGCTTGCCCTAGTCTTCGTCACTAGAGCCAATTTAATTGACTACACCTCCTCACAAGTTATCACCATCCCTCGGGGAAATGTGGCTATTTATAATGAATTCATTTACCTCGTGCACGCCACCAACCTAACAGATTATCGCCAGATAGCTTACGAAAGCCGATGGTTCACATCAAAATCAAAAAATCAGGTAGTGAACGAAAATATTTTGAAACAACAAGGTGAGGAAATACTACACATAATTCGCACTTTGGAAATACCTAAGAGAATTGCAAGGTCAATAGATTTTCTGGGGTCCGCCCTGAAATTTATAGCCGGTACCCCGGACCACGAAGATTTTGAACTGCTCTTGACAAAGGAAAGCATGCTAATAGAAAACAACAATAGGCAGATTAGAATTAACTCCGATTTACAAAATAGAATTAACGAAATTACCAACCTAATCAATACACTTCGCGGAAATCAAACGGATTGGATATTAAAAGACGAGGAAACATTGCTTTGTGAAAATTTGGTAAGAAGAAATAACCATATAATCAGCCAACTAAACAGACTAGCACTCTCCATTGTGTTGGCAAAAAGTAATATCATAAATCCACTTATTTTGGATGACGAAGAGATGGATCAAGCGTTCAATTCCGAACAATTACCCTTTAGTTTAAGTAATTTACTTTTAGTATCTAAGGTAAAAATTTTGCAAAGTTCTGATGTTATTTACTATATTCTTAAGGTTCCTAAGGTTACAAATTTCTGTCAATTCCTAAAAATCTATCCTGTAGTCCATAATAATAGTATCGTAAAGCTAGAGACCACGCTTGCGGCAAAATGTAGCGATACGTTTCAACCACTCGAGAACTGCAATGACACTTTGGTAGCTAAAGTGTGCAAACCGGCTCACTCAGATTGCTTGGGTCAGATGCTAAATAATAACACAGCTAATTGTTCATCAGAATCGGCATATCACATACCATCAGTTCAAAAAATAGAAGAGGGCATCATTATTCTTAACAACGTGCAACCAACGTGCAACCAACGACAATATTTGATCAACGAAAATTGGAAATAAGGGGAACGTATCTGCTTCTTTTTCGTGACTCTATCACCATAAATGATACAACTTACGTGGCAAAAAGAGAACCGACTTATATCCAACCACATCCTCCAAAAACCGTATCCATTAATTACTTGGAACACCATACGAGTTTGTCCCTACCATATTTGCACCAAATTTATATCGACAACATCTCTCGCATTCACGAATTGAAGGAGGGTATATCTGTTCATCGTAATTTGTTCTGGACGATTTTTTCTTTTCCTCCATTATTATTGATCGCAATAGCAATTTTTTTCATCCACCGCAGAAACAAATTAGCAAGTAATAAAGTAAAAACTCAGAGGGCAGTAGAGGAAATTTTGGCACGAGTCGAGGACGGCTCGTCTTAAGAGGGGAGAAGTTAGCGCATTGCACACTTGCAAAGCTAAAACAGAGATTTGATGATTCCCTTGAATCACTCCCACGCTACTGGCTGTTTGTAATTAGATCGCACAGCTTACTCCTACGCCTGCCCGTCTTTTGGATTTTGCAAATAAACAATCACTTCCACGTTACTGGCCGTTTGTAATTAGATCGCACAGCTTACTCCCACGCCTGCTTGGCTTTTGGATTTTGTAAACAAATCTTACAGCGGTCAAGCTGATCATCAATTTACGTACGTGACTTTTGGCAGCTTGAGGAATGCAGCTGAGAATACATTCGTACCAACATACAAACAAAGCTGCCGGCGCAACTACACCAACACAAACTCAATAGCTACACCGCAAGTAGGGATTTAGGGTAGATTGTAAGAATATAGTTTTTAGTTGAGATTGGAGTTTAATAAAGAACGGTCGAAAGTAGAAAAGTTACATACCCTGTGACCAAAAAGTACCGGGAAGGTGATGTTGACTGTTTTCTTCGATTGCCAAGGCGTAGTACACTATGAGTACCTTCCATCGGGCCAGACAGTCAATAAAGAATATTATTTATCCGTTTTGAAGCGAGATGGTATACGTCGCAAACGGCCGGAAATGTGGGCAAACAATTATTGGATTTTGCATGATGATAACGCGCCATCGCACCGATTCCAAATTGTGCTGGATTATTTGATCAAACACCGAGTAAATACCGTGCAAGCACCGTGTTCACCTGATATGGCCCCGTCTTTTTGTTTCCCAAGTTGAAGTTACCACTTCGTGAAAAGAGGTTTCAGTCGATAGAGGAGATCAAAGAGATTGCGACGAAGGAGCTGAAGGCCATCCTTTCGTTGGCCTACCAGGGGTGCATGGAAGACTGGGCTAAACGTTGGCACATGTGTGTTGCTTCAGAGGGGTCATATTTTGAAGGAGATAATTTAATTTGCCTGAAATTTAACTAAATTTTTTATATTTTTATTTAAACATTCCCGGTACTTTCTGATCATAGGGTATATAAATATACCTATATACACTGTGACATATACATACTTTTCTATCCTATTATAGAAACTTTTTTAACCCCTTAAGTGGAAATGACGAGTGTCGCCCGCAAACATTTTCTCTGCCAAATTCGACATTGACGGGCTATGCCCGCCGCATATTTAAATGTTTCAAAAGCAGTAGTAGTAAATTTAATAAACTTAAAAACAACCGTTATAATAGTTTAGTTTTATTTTCTGATAACACCCGCACAGAGTTGCATTAAAATTAAATAGTCTGAGCACGCATGTTTCTTCGAAATTAAATCGTAAGGCAAGGGGTTAAACATTCAATAGAGTTGCTTATAAAAAGCTTTCGCGTTTTTAAGAGCTGCCTACGTAGCTTTAATTTTTTAAAAACTGAAAATATAAAGCTTTTCAAAATCCAATTTTGGTCTAAATATAAAATAAATAAATAAATATTACTATTGATAGAAAAATACAGGTGTGTTTGGTCGAGCTTCTTCTACGATTTGTAGCGTGTGTCTTAGTGTTGTTCCACAAATGGAGGGCCGAACGGCAAATGGTTTTTATGAGGAGCTTTTTCATGGCAGAAATACACTCGGAGGTTTGTCATTGCCTGCCGGGGGGCGACCGTTATTAAAACAAACTTTTTCATCATTTTTCAATCATTTTGGTATTTCATCACGGAGACTCGTACCTACGCACGATTGGTAGTCACTCACCAAACTATTCGACGACGGCTCTGATAGCTATACCGAAAAAAGAGTTCCAGTAATGGTGGAGACTGTACTTTGAAGGTGATAATATCATTTAGGAAAAATATACTTTTATTTAGAGTTTTCTGAATATATTCCAGGCACTTTTAGATCAAAGCGGTTAAACCATTCGACTCGAAATGTTAAAACCTCTTAACTAGATGGCCAAGTACTTCAATAAGCTTGCCAGTTTGGCAATTTATTTTCATAGATTTGATCTTAGGGTCCACCCGGAGTTAAAGAATATTATATACATATATTTTTTCGTATATGCGTCTAGCATAAGTGGGCAGTTTCAGCGAAACCACAATGGAGCCTTGTGTGTCTTAGCTATAGGGTGATCCAGTAAGAAATTTAAGTACAACAATAACGATGTGAGATATGAAATTGATTCTGACCTTATTTTGAAGCTACATTCATCCCAATATGGATGGAATAGCACATCATTCCAATCGTCACCTCTGCTTGCTGGAGGTGCTTTGTACGATCGGTCCAATTTTTAATGCCTTAGTCCCATGTGTCTGACGTTATTCCGGCAATAGCGTTTCGAATCCTTCCTCGAGCTCGTACGAAGGAAGAAGTTGGTTTATTAGCGCAGACTTGGACTTGGCAAAGTCCCAGAAAAAATAATCAAGACTAATGATCGCGTCTGTCAAATGATGAACGCTCGCCATGACATCACCCATTTGTAAAATTTCACTCTCTCTCCTTACATCTCTCATCTACCTGATCTATTTACAGTTACGTCACGGTATTGTTTGCTAATTTTTCGACTTGGATCTGCGTAATATTGTATTATCTTGTCAATGGTCTGCGGCAACTATTTGTGATGGGTTAATTTTGGCTTGGGCAAAAACGCTTAGAAGTGATCCAAACGTTTTATGAAAATGATTGTTCTACAAGAAGTGCGTTGCGAGCATGAGGCACATTTTCACCTAAACGCATACTTTAACAAGTAAAACTTCCACACTGAAGGTATTGGAAATCCGCATGTCATTAAAGAAAAACCTATGCGCCCACAACGATTCACTGGTTGGTGGGGTTTTTGGAATGCCGGATTCATCAGACCGTACTGATACCGCTATCGCTGTTATCGTGACATGATAACAAACTTTGGATGGCCTGAATTAGATGGCATGGACGTGGACAGTATGTGCTTCAAACAGGACAGTGTCACTTGCCATTGACCCTATTGGGAACGTGAAAAGCATGAATGAGCCCGAGACAATTCTAGAGCTGAAAAACGAAAAAAAACGCGTGTTAAACTATATTCACCCCAAACTAAGTCAAAAAGTCATAGTTAACTTTGATATGTGCTTCCTCTTTCGCCAGAGAAGTCTGGGCATTAATAGGATATTATGTTTCATATATAAATTCCACAGACAATAAATCATTGAGAAATAAAAAAAATCATTGCGACAAGTTTTGTTGCGTTTTATTAAATTTTATTTTAAATTAAAATTTTAACTTCAATTTTATTTTATTTAAAAAATGTTTATTTTATAAAATAAAACCTGCGGTCTTATTGAATCACCCTGAATATCTTTATTGTGTGGAAACTCCGTCGATTGTGACAGAAGCAATGCGATATCAGCTCCAACCAGCAATTCCATTTCCTCTCTGTAAAATGAGTAACCGAAAACCTGTGTCTCTGCCACCACTCAGTACGTAAATCGCTCTGAGTTTACGACACAGTTTTGGTGCTCGCACTCACAGTTGTTTTCTGCTCAATTTGTATCCTACGGGCAACGGAAAAGGACTACGATATGTTGGTGAGTGTGAGCACCATTACTTAATTTCCGGGCAATAGTTGGTGATCCTTTGGTCAGGTGTTCAGCGCAGCATTACTGTATTTCTTGCTGGTGGAAGCTGAAGGATATTTTACTTCTGATTATAAATCTTTACAAATCCGAAGAGGAACTCGGCCAAACATCCAAAAAGGGTGGAAGCGCTAATTATATACATATATAACGGGTGATCAGATTGGAGGTAACATACTTCTTCCAATAGGGTTTTTTGGAGCCAATGTAACAGTGAATGGCGAATGCTATCGCGCTACGATAGACAACTTTTTGATGCCGGAAATTAAAGCCCATGATCTCCACAACAGGTGGTTCGCACAAGACGGCGCTACTTGCCAAACAGCCATACAATTTATATCTCGTCTCGCATCGGGGCATGGCCACCAAGATCGTGTCATCACATCTTTGGACTAATATTTGTGGGTTATGTAAAGTCTAAATGCTGTATGGATAAACCAGCTTGGATTGAGACTTTGGAACCCTGATGTTGACTAAAGTTATAAAAGAAATACCGACCGAAGTCCTCCAGCGAGTCATTCAAAATTGGTGTTTACGGCCAATATTTGAAAGGGATTATCTGTAAAAAATAATTGGCGTGAATGCCAAATCAATTCGAATTTTCGTTGACATTTTATGTAGTATGGATTTCATTACTACTTCTTTTGCACGCTTCTTTGAGAAAATATTTAGAGTTCTTTCATCTTAAAAGATTTTTGTCACATGTATTTTTTTACAGAGTTTTTTTGCACGCTTTTTTAAGGAACGTATCTACCTTGTAAAAACAGAGTTGCGTGTGATTGATAAGTAGACTTCTCTGATCTCCATGACATGGTATTTCAAATAAAACAATTATTTCGTTAATACCTCGCACTCTACTTGTTCTTCTCCGTTTCGCACCGCCCTTATTGGAAATCCCTACATATTATATATATATATTTTTTTTATTACATTACAAATTCGAATTACAAATGAATTGCGATATGTACAAAAATTTCTATATTTTTCAAGGGGAAATCGGTCTTAGGCATAGGCCACATACTGTCCATTTATCAAGCTCCAAAAATTCAGAATACAAAAAGAAAACTTAAAAGTCAAAAGGCAAGAATAGACATGGACTAACAAAATATACAAGTATTTTTGTATAAATGAGAACATTTGAGCAAAATTGGCATTACCATTGACGTTCGATCAAAAACCTTTTCCATACAACGACTCTACCAAAAATTCAGTTTTCACTCATAATATCCACACCACGCTCTAAACAACGGTATAATTCTGAATAAGTAATGATATCCGCATTGGTTAGATTGCCACCATCGTAGAAGTCTTTGTAGATCTGTCATGGAATATATAATAATAGAATAGGCCGCATAGCGCTTTCAAAGCTTGTTTCTGTTTCTGCTTTTTACTTACCACTTGTACAATTTTGTTGTTACGTAACATTTCGCTACGCATCTGCATCCAAGTGCGCCGTAAGCGTTCTTCTGCCTCCGATATGAAGCCAGGCGTCCAATTCTCTTGCACTCGAAAACGCGTCAGTCGGTTTCGTTCGGATATCGCACGTGGAATGGGGGTACGTTTTCGGCGTCGCTCCTCAAGCTTTATACGCCGTCTCTGGCGTGAGATTATTTCCAGTTGGCGCTGCCGTTTTTCTTCAATTTCTAGACGCATTTTCTTTGCAACCTCTTCGCGTTTCTTGCTTGCCGCAGTCTCACTGTATATTGACGCCTGATTCTGCAGCGCAAAGAATTGGCAATAGTAGTTGAGACGATCAGGATCTTGTGGGGGCATAATACGACGAAAGTCTCCTAAATGACTCTCCTCCCAAGCAATTTGTTGCGACAGCGCACTGAGCCCGGCATCTTGAGGCGGTTCTTCTTGCGGTGGCGGTACCCCGACAGCCGTTGTTTCGCTGTTGCTAACACCCTCTAATGCGGTGTTATTGCTTGTGATTGGCGACTGTCGCTGTGTGTTCAATATTCTGCTCAAAATACAAACTACGATCAATTTAATTTGCTCCAAAGTGTGCCTGCAAAAGATCACTTACGTGTCACATTGCTTCAATTTGAGCAGCCGTTCTTTAATCCGCTTACGATCCTCACGTAGTATCTCCTTTTTGTTGGCCAAAGGCGTACTAACCATCAATAGCGTATCTCGTATCAGCGCTTTCTTCACCTGCCGATCGACCAACTCGTGCGTGTGATAGCTCGGCGAGTGATTCACTTCCAGTACGTATGGTTTCATTTTCGAATCGACCAATATATCGAAACCGAGTATCTCGAAACATGCCTGGATCTTGTCGTGTGCCGGAAAGCAGGCATGATAGTTGTGCTTCAGCATTGGCCAAGCGCTGAGCACTGTCTTAATTATAATATCGTCGATTTTCCCCCAAAACCCGTCAACCTCGTAATTATGTCTGCGCAACCAGTTGTTGATGGCACTGAACTTGCGTTTGCTGCCGCAGTCGTCATTGTCGCATAAATCATACTGAGAGCTGCGCTTATTTACCGAATAGTTGGTCAAGTGCATGAACAAATCGGAACTGTTCTCCGATGTGGGCTCGACATATTTGTTGGTGGCAAAGCGTGCCAAGCCTTCATTGTAAACAAAGATACGCAATGGATCGACTGAAGTGATAAGCGTATAGACGCGCAAATCGAACTTGTAGCCATCAATCAATAAGGGCTACGTAAAAAAGCAGAATGAGTAATCATTTATTGTGAAGCGAAAATCCTCATGCCTACGTACGATATACCTTATTAATGTAAGTTTGACAAATCATACGGTCCGAAGGATTTATGGGTTTCAGATCGTTCGTCAACCAAATTCCACGACCCATCGCGCCCGAATCAGGTTTGATAATAAATGTGCGTTGCTTGTGTTTGCTATTGTTGCTCGCATAATTTAAGGCATCACCATAACTAGGAAGCAAAAAGGGGATCAACATTTCTTCATATGCGTAACTGCTACTCACTACGTAGGTCTACTTACTCAGCTGGAAATATCCATGTTTTCGGAAATATTTTATATTCTCGTGGAAACAATTTCAGCATTCGGTTTAAATTGCGCGAGAGCAAGTCTTTGCGACATATCTCCATCATGCCTGGATAGTGGTTGATCTGTTGGAAACGTTTCATGCTCTTGTACAATTCTACCCCCGGCAGTGAGTCCATCCACAAGATATTCCAAAGATTGGATTCTTTAACTAGTTTGAAACCCAGCGTTTTCGACACTCGACCAATCATGCTAAACCGAGAGTTGGAAACACAAATGGTGCCTTTGATTTTACTGAAAAAGAAAGGAATTATATGAAGTAAGTCAGATTACTTATAACATTGCCAATGTTTTTTTAATTAGATCAATGGTAGATAGCAGAATCATAACACTGCAATTGCTATTTCTTTTCTCTCGACCTCCCAATTTTCATAGTGCAACACTATAGCAATCCGCAGACAACTCAAAGTCCCTAACTCAACATTCATTCATTAATAATCTATTATTTAATCATTTCAAATTAACAACGCAAAATATTCAAAATCAGGCATGATGTTGAGATGCACCAACTCAACTTATCGTGCCATCTAATGATTCGGTAATTCTTTTATGGGCCGAAAAGTGTTTACCCTCTTAAAACCCATCTTTCCATTTACAAAATAAACGTAACAGCAAGGTAACTTAGCGAATACCTACTCTTTCTCATAAAAGTCGGGCTTAAGTCTCCGAAATGATGACTCACAAAACTGGTACACAGATGGTTCCAAAGCGCTCCAAGGAGTAGGAGCAGGAATAGTGGGGCCTAGAGCACACAAATCCCTAACACTAAGCACACATAACGCAAATTTTCCATGCGTAGCTCTTCGCCACAATGGAAACAATGGAAATCATATCTAAAAGAGGGTTTGAGAAAGTAAAAATTAATATACTTTCGGACAGCCAATCGGTTCTTCCAGCCTTGAATAGCTTCACATTCAAATCAAAAGTCCTCAACAAATTAGCCACTCATAATCTGGTCTCACTAATTTGGGTACCAGGACATGAGAGGCACGAAGCAAACGAGAAGGCAGACTTTTATGCCAAAAAAGGGGCAGAAGGGCTATTTATTGGACCAACACAGTTTTTCGGCTTTAACAAAAACAATATAAAACAGGAAACCAAAAAAATGGAACCAAACTAAAATGAGGGAACACTGGAACGGCACAAGCGGCCTTAATCACTCCAAAAGTTTTTGATCTTCAATGCCAACAGAGCAAAATCTGCTCTAACCCTAGATAAAAAGGGCCTCAGAGTACTCTATGGAGCACTTACAGGTCACTTTACCTGTAATGAACACTTTAAGACAATAGGGTTATCTAGTACAAGATTAAGCAGGTTCTGCTGTGATGAAGAGGAGTCGATGGAACACTTAATCACCAACTGTGAGGCGCAAGGCCACAGGAGACACAGAATCCTGGGTTCGTACCTACTAGAGGAGGAAGACCTACAGTTGCTACCTCCTAAGCAGCTGGTTTGATTTCTCGGTATACTAAATAATTATAACTAAGTAATTAGGGGCGCAGTCGCAGTGCATATAGGCCTTAGCCTAACTCGTACAACCATTACCATTACCATTACCAAGCCTCCCAAATGACGCATCACTCCAGAAACATTTCGCAAATGTTTTTAGGAAGTGTTTTTATTCAGATCATTGAATCTATCATTTTCTTAATGTACATATGTATGTATATTTCAGAATACACACAGAAAAGTGAATATCGTTCCGGTGAATATTTTCGAAGTTACACGCAAATTTGAAAAGGCGTTTCAGAGTGCTGGAAAGTACAAGGCAAACTTTAAACGCGTTTTTCTCAAAAGTCGGTGTTTTCAAAGTCGGTGACCAACATTACTCGAAAATGGCTAAACCGATTAGTCTCAAATTTTAGCAGAAGCTTCTTAAATATATTTTTTAGTAATTAGTCGAAGATTTGTTCTTACCGCAACATTTTTTTTATAAACGATTTAAGGCCGAAATTTTGGTCAAAAATCGATTATTTTTTTAGAAATTGCCATTTTGACAAAAAAAATTATTTTGCTTATTCCTTCGATTAATTACTAGATCTAACATTACTTTAACGAAATCTGTTTGGTTCTTTAATTTCAGAGAATCCACTTCAGAGATATAGTCGTCACCCCAAAACGTCTTTTTTGAGAGGAGCTCCCGGAGATCACCTGTAGTTCCTTTCCAAATAAATATGTTTACTAATACTAAGTCTTAAATATAGTTACAAGATAACATAATATGTGTACACTTTTTTAGATCAATAAATTTAAAAGCTTTCTCAGCAAAAATTCTGGAAAATTCGCTTTTTTTGACCTTCTAACTGTATTTAATTGCAGCACCCAATTATCAGTTCATTAGAGCAGAAATTTCCCATATTTCTGCCGATATTTGTGGAAGTGTAGTAGAAAACAACAATAACCTAATAACATCCCTCCGTCAGTTTATTTTACTATAGGGAAGCGTTAGACTGCCTGGTAGAAAAAGAACTTTGTATAAAAACTTTTGAATGCAAGAAGAAGGCTTCAAAGATGGACTTTTGGCAGCTACTTTGTTGGCTTCGACAAATATATCATAGGCACGCTCATGGCAATAAAGATATCGCTTACGCAGCATTGAAAGAAATGAAATAGCGGATGAGGTGCCCTGCCACGAAGCCTTCCTTTTGTGATATGCTGAGGAAAATTTACAAATAACCTACGAACAAAAATTTATTTGAAATCTTATTCATAATCAGAATAAGATTTCCGGAGGTAGCGATTCATCACTTTCTCTATTTATGACCAGGCCAGCAGTCGAAGCCACTAAAACTTTTCAGATAGAGATTTAGGAAATAGAAGTTTATAATTTTAATTTTTTTTGTTTTGTTTTTTGTCGGGACAGACTAGCAAGTACAGCACTCAGACACAATTAAGTCCATTGTGCTGCACTCGGATTCCCTTTTTAATTTTTTTAAATCTACTCGACCTCCGAAGAAATCTGATTAGATCTTGTGGTGCCAAGGAGCCAAGGTGGTCGCTTCTTAACACATCAGTGCCAAAGACCTCAAGCCTGATTCGAGCAAAGGCGGGGCAGACGCACAGAAAGTGGTCCGCCGTCTCATCCTCCTCTCCACATGCTGGGCAGAGTGCACTTTGTGAGATGCCCACCTTTTCCATGTGCTTTGCCCATAGAAAATGGCCCGTCATCAGTCCAACCAGACTCCCACAGTGCCCTCTGCTTAGTGACAGGAGGAACTGTGACAGTCGGTCGGACATGACAGGTAGCATCAGTTTTGTTCATAATTTGAATTAGGTATATATATACATATATGTATATATATAATTGGCGCGTACACCCTTTTTGGGTGTTTGGCCGAGCTCCTCCTCCTATTTGTGGTGTGCGTCTTGATGTTGTTCCACAAATGGAGGAACCTACACTTTCAAGCCGACTCCGAACGGCAAATATTTCTATAAGGAGCTTTTTCATGGCAGAAATACACTCGGAGGTTTGCCATTGCCTGCCGAATTTGAATTACTTTATATTAAATCTGGTATATTAAGTGCCTTAGAAAGGCTGAGGTTCTTCACCAAGACTGAGTAGATCTTTGGGTAAATAAATATATAAAAAATCAAATAAATAAAAATTAACATCTTTTACATCGTCTGTCTCGTTGTTTAACAGCACCAACTCGCATTTACTCGTGAACTGATTCTTCAGCTTTCAGCCTTCAGCCTTCGTCTTTCATTTTTCATTTGTTATCCATATCCCAAGTATGATACATTTGGCATTTAACATCATAATCATTCCTGCATTTAAATAGTATTAGCCGATGAATGTGATTGCATTTGCTGCGTTTTGCAGCACCTTCAATAGATAAAGTAAAGCCCGTAAGCTAAGTCAAGATCTATCCTTGAGAATATTCGAAGCGGTACTTGTGGATGGTGGTCGTGAAAGCAGAACATCTTCGTATTGGACGAAACAAGCGGAGATGAACTTCGCTTCACTTCGTGTATTTAATGGGTAATGAAGAATCGACCAATCAAAAGGAAGCATCTTAGTTATCAAATCAGTGCAATATAAAATATCAAATCACTTGCTTTTCAATAATCACTGCAACACAGACAACCCCAACCCAATATTTGAAAAAAAATTGAAATAAATATATTATATAAAAATCACGAACAAATTTTCATGTCATCGTCATCATCAATCATGTCAACTTACGGCATAACTGGCACCTCATCTCGTATTGCCGGTGAGGATTTTAGCGAATTGACACATTTCAAACGGAAGCACACATTATTCAATTGGATTAAGCCATCGGATATGCTTTCACTTTTCTCAATGATTTCGCTTTCATTAGAATATTCATTCTCCCCCTTCATCTCGTCGTCGTTACTCTTATCAAGCTGCGTCATGCACACACAATTACCGTTTCGCTCCTTCAAGATCCTCTCCAACTCGAAATCGACGCGCATACCGCGATTTTTCTCTTTACGCAATTTCTCCTTAGAGAGACGACGCAACTCCTGAATACGCCTGAAGAATTTGGAATTTTTCAAATTCATTTTCGTAGATCCTTTGATCTATAATCTACAATTGTGAATAGATATGTATGTATGTGTAGTTTTGGCCCAGATTCAAGGATTCCAAATGCTGCTGATTTTGGTTTTTTTTTCGCCGCTTTAGATGATATGGATTGATAGTCGAAGGCAACTGTGGCTGTTGTTGAATATGGATTATTTCGGTTTCTTTTTTTTAATTTTGACTACCCAGCTAGTCAAAAATTGCTGTGCGAATTTGTATTATAAAATATTGTTTAAAAATGTTACAAATATAGAATTCCGGTAAATATTAAAGCATTTCTTGGTTACAAATTTTAAATTTGTTTTTTGTCGAAAATTTTGACGAACAAAAGAAAATCTTCTTGCGCTCTGCCTTTGTAAAGGAACAAACTGAATACAATTTTTTTTTTATCTTCTGATGGGATTTTTTCGATATTTCTAAAATATTGAATTTATTACAACGAGTTCGATAGCCAGGCGAAATCAAAATTCTAAATTTAGTAAACTTTTATTAAGTACCGAATTATTAATATTTTAGCAAGTTTTTATTTTTTCATGACGAGAAAAACCAAGCATTTGCGTTCAAATTATTTGCTAATTAATTCTACTGAATTAAGTCATTAACGATGGAGAGAAAAATCAATTCTAAGTAAGATATTTGGACCCTTCTTCCCTCAAACATGTTTCTTATAAATTATACGTCTAAAATAAATAAATAAAATGTTACCTTTTACTGTAATTTATTATTGCATAAATTGTTCATTTCATTTATTGCCCAAAATCATTTTAACATAGGAGTTTACAAAGTTATGATAAAATTAGATTGCTTAGCATTATCCTAACACACATTTGTATTTATCCAGGAGTTTAAAACTTATTTTTCTTTTGATATCTACAATAGGTTATGATTATTATTTTGTATGTCTTTGGCATAATTTTAAAACTTATTTATATTATCCCAAAAAGGGCTTAAAAATGAGATAACGTATATTAAACTTCTATAATTTATTTGGCTATAAATTGATCAATGTTATAAACTAAATTTTCATCATTGAAGTTGTAAGTAATGTATCGCCTATGATAATATATTGCTTTACTATTTTTATGTAACATATTATTATTTTTTAGTATTTTTTAATATATTGGTGACAAATGTTTTTCTGTTAGAAGTAATGATATTTCCCTTGCCTTTGACAGATATTTGTTCATCAGTTCATTACCTATGAATGTCAGTTTACCAACAAATCTTATTGACGATTTCATTAAGAAAAAGTCTATGCGTGATAGTTTACATTTTTCATATAAATTTTTATTAGAAACTCTTTTCCGAAAAGTACCACTTCTGTAAGGTTCGCGGTTAAGACCGCTACAAATTCTTAAAACATATCGTTCAAATCGTCTTAGCCTCTCCATTTGGTTCGACGAAATGTTGAACCATATCGGATGAGCATAAGATATGATTGGTCTAATTATTGACGTGATAACGTCTTATAATTCGATTTAGCCGGCTGCACGCACGAAAAAATGTGTCGTTACCTTGCTCATTTGTCGTTACCTTGCTCATTTGTCGTTACCTTGCTCATTGCCGTTACCTTGAATGAACTGCAAGCGAAAGCGCGGAACGAATGACAAAGCAAACAAAGCAAACGAACGGCAACGTTCGACATCTTGCTCTCTCCTACTTAAGTGAGCGTATATATGTATGTATATGCGCATATGCGTAGCAAACGAACGGCAACGTTCGACATCTGGCTCTGTCCTACTTGAGTGAGCATATATATGTATGTATATGCGCATTTGTATATAAATTCACATACTTGTATTTGCATATGCCTTCTTGCTGTGTGCATGGTAATGAACCATTTCTCTGTTGAGAATAGGACGATGATAGAAAAAGTAGGAAATGAAAGGGAGTGTTTCGAGTGTAAAGTGTCTTGAAAAAGGCAAATCGATGATGGTGCCTCTTAGTGTTGTTGACTTATTAACGTCTGATGCACAATCGAAATTGAACATATCTTTCATGAATTTGATAAATGTTTCGTCACTTTTCACGTTTGTGTAAATGTAACTTGACCTATTCCATTGCAATTTCATTTACCTCCTCCTCTACACACATACAAAATATCTATCAAACAAATAAAATTAAAATTTTGTTTTGAAAATTGCAACCATTCCATCAATATTTTCTTATGACGTTGTCACGTTAAACTATCGTCAGTAAACCGACTTTACAGACAACCTCTTTTTTGTTTGTAAATATTTAATTAAATACAGTTCTATAGTCCACCCTACCATCTTACTAAATTACAATAGCTAAAGAACATTTTTTTTGCTTTTGTAAAAATGAAATCTACATGTCTTACAAAGGTGAATTTGCTATCCAAAATTATGCCCAAGTATTTAATTTTTTCTTTGTATTTTATGTTGAGTCCATTATAAATATAAATAAATAAATAAAATCTTACTGTAATATGGCTTCCTGATCAAAAAATTCGCCTTAAGAAATAATTATTTTATGTTATACTAGTACCATTATGCAATAGTAAAAGGTTTGCATCTTTCGTTCCCTCTTGACAAATCGGCTCTCTTATCAAGACACCGGGTTGCTAACTCTAGAAAATTTTAATAGAAGTGGCGGAAAAGTAAAATTTGTGGGAAACCCCTTTCGATTTCAAAAAAGTGCCCTTAGAAGTAACTAATCACGCAGAGGTCTGTATCGGTATATCCAGGACCAGAATGAGTTCGAATGCATTCTCACATACCGTTTAAATCCAGCCGAGTGGCTTCGCATAAGTTACACATAAAGGGAGAATTTAAAAAGATTTGTTTCTGACGATGAGTTGATTTTGAAGAAGTTCATGTTTTGCAACCAGTCAGCATTTAACAGAGAGCTAACATAGGGAGACGAGTTGAATAGCCTTCACGATCGAATACATTGCAGGCTTCATTATAAGAAAGCTGGGATTAACGGAACATATTTCCAAAAGGCGAAGTGTCCCGAGCACGTGAAATTTTGTGCCGAACGCAAGACGCCTTTTTACAAAATAAAGAATGTATCAATTAGTTGAAAAATTACAGAAATAAATTCAAAATAAAAATTATTAAAAAATCCTCTAAATAAATTTCAAGGGCCGATGTTGAATGTGAACCACACCTAAACGTCAAGTTTTTTTCTGCATTTCATTTACAATTTTTCAATTTCAGACTAGCTCAATTTGAACCATGGAAAGACACATAATCGAGCAACGCGTTATAGTTATTCAGGCTTATTATGAAAACGGGCGTTCGAATCAAAATGCATATCGCGCGCTTCGTGATACGTGATGAGGCACATTTTCACCTCAGTGGATTCGTCAATAAGCAGAATTTCCGCATTTGGGCGAATGATAATCCAAGAGTGATTGCCGAAAAACCAATGCACCCACAAAGAGTGACTGTTTGGTGCGGTTTATGGGCCGGCGGCATCATTGGGCCGTATTTTTTCCAAAATGAGGCCGGTCAGGCAGTTACTGTGAATAGTGTTCGCAATCGTGAGATGATAACGTGGTTTCAACAAGACAGAAACAAAGGCTCTTTTGCGCGAAAACTTTGGTGGCCGAATAATATCATGTCGCGGTGATGTCAATTGGCCGCCAAGATCATGTGATTTGACACCGTTGGACTTCTTTCTTTGGGGTTATTTGAAAGAAAAGGTGTACGTCGATAAGTCAGTGTGTCTACCCATTTGCGGCTGATGTGTCAAACAGCATCTAAAACAATGCCGCTTATCATTCAACGGTCAGGCGTGGCCTTAACACCTTCCCAACGTCTCCTATCAAATGTGTTTTAGCTGAAGCTGGTCTTCCATCTATCACTGAAAGATGTCAAATAATCACTCTTAAACTTATAGCCAAATTTTCAAGCACTACAAATAAACTTCTTTTCAGCACATTTAAAACCGCTTCTCGGCATAATCGGTCTTTCAAAATTGGGTCGGTCATCCGTCGTTGCATCTACAACTGCAACAAACTCGGTAAGATAAAAGTTAGTAGTCAGTGTCCCTGGAAACTCCTTTCTGCATCAATAAATGTCGACCTTTATGCTCTCCATAAACTTAAATTTATACAGCGTTTTATGGAAATAATTCATTCGCAGTCGTAAAGGGTTGGGTGACGATTTTCACCGATGGTTCACGTACTGATCATTGTACAACTTTTGCTGTGGTAGAGAATGACAGAAGCCTAATATCCAATGGTGGTTGACTGTCTCCGAAGAACTCCATTTTTTCTGCCGAGGCATTGGCTATCCTTCAAGCGTCAGAGTATACAACAAATAATAAGGGCAAATTCTCAATATGTACAGACAGCTTGTCAGTCTGTCTAGCGCTAAAAAATATCTTTAATGGTAATCAGATCGTCTGTTGAATCAGGGATAAATTAATAAAATAGCCTAACAAAATAAAGCTTCTATGGATACCTGGAAATGTAAAAGCTGATGCAGCAGCCAAAAATACATATTCCAACCCCTCGAATGACATCCTTAAAACTATCAACCTCCATTCTTCCCACTTGAAAAAGGTTGAATGGTCTCAATTTAATCCCTATACACTCTTATAAAGCCTACAATTAGGCAAAAATCCCTATTCCCAACTTCCCTTTCCAAACACCTGATCACGTCTGAGACTCAGCAATAATAAACTAACATAACACACGAACATCTTCTCCTGGGCTTTCCTTCCCGGACTTGTCAGTTTTGTGGAGGGCATCTCTCAATCCAACACATCCTAGATCTGTGTCCTACACTAACCACAAAACAGACTACTGCATTTGGAACTATGGTACCATCCACTTTATTAAATAATTTTACCTTTGACAAAGTGATTAAAGTTTACAATTATATGAAATGTATTACTAGCCAGTGTGCTAATTAAGTTAGGGTTATATTGTATATTTATATCCCCTATCAATAATAATAATAATATTTTTTTTTTAATAAAAAATTTAGTTTTTAAAACGAAAAATAGTTAAATTTTAAATCGAAAAAGGCACTTATTAGAAAAAAGAATGCCAACCACTTGTTAAAATAATTCTAAGATTCAGAGCGAATGGATTGTTGGTCGCTCTTTTACAGTACTAGCATACCTACATACACGTACATGTAAAACAAGTGACTTTTGATACCTTGGATACAAAAACACAAACGGGTTAATGTACACAAATAAACAAGGTGGTTATTTTGGTTTTATCCAATCAGTGATCGTCAAATACTTATTCCACATTGTTTAAAATACCAAAGGTCATACGGCGTTCAGAAATTTCATACGAGTTCGTCGAAAATATTCATACCTATATATGTAAGTATTTCACTGGTGGAATCTCTTAGCCTCGAATCAAGCTGACGGCTGGTGGTAATTGAGCTGATACGGCTTCATATACACAGTTATTCGGCAGTTAGCCAGCGTAGCCTGCTTAAAATTGGTAGCGAAGGTTTTGGCAAAGAAAGCGTGAATATGGAATCGTTGAGTCTGCAGGTCCGAATTGCCCAACTCCGTAGAGATGATATAACTAAGGTCATACAACTTGAGATGAGATTCAAGATTGAACAGTACAATAAATTCAACTGGAGCACCCAATCCTTAAAAGAATACTCCAAAAGTATACCCTGTACTTTTATAGAGATGGCTCCCAAACACCTGAAGGCATGGGATATATGGACCCAAAACCAAGCTGTCTGTGCCGATAAGCAGTTTTTCTTATATTTTCCAGGTAGATGTATACTCCTCCAGAATGAGCCGATTGCGGTTATAAGCGACAGTTTGGCCTTGTCATTCTTGAGAGCGTAGAAAAATTAAATTTATTAGAAACGGGCAGCCAAATTCGACTATATGGCTCTCCCGGCATAGGGCTGTACTTGGAAATGAAGTACAGAATGCATTGGCTAGAGAGGCTGCGACCTCGAAATTTATAGGACCGAAGCCCTTCCTTACCATGGGAGAATGTACCGTCAAGAAAGAGCTTAAAAGCGAAGGCTGCGAGGCGTAAACTGGTACCAAATTGTAGAACTATGCTCATCTAAGTCTTTACTGAGAGGTATAATCAACAAGGATTTAGCGCCTCATAGTGCTTACTGCCATTCTCACAGGTCACTGAAGAGTGCACAGCCATCTATAATCCATCCTGTTGTTCTTGTTGTAGCATTAATAAAAGCCCGTCAGTGTGGGGTATATTACCGGTCGTCTTCGTAACTCATCTAAAGGTAGGCCCAGGAAATATGCGGGTTGGGTCCAGAAGGAGAGAGGTGTTAGAGGTGTGAGCTCTAAGGGGCATGTGAAAAGGTAGTTAGTGTCGTGCGGGGGGCCTTCACTTGCTGGGCATATGTTTGGTATGTCGGGGTGAATTTTGAATAAGTGGGAGTTTAACCTGCTACAATATCCAGAACGTAATTGTGCTCTTCATATGCTGTAGGTGGTGGTTGGACTCCGATTACTGCATTCGGTGGTCGGGAGCTTAGGAAGGTGGTAACGGTCTCCCGATGAATGTCGTTTAATGTCTGTCTAAACACTGTCTGGTCCAGTAAATGTCTATTAGTTTTGCCTGGGAGGCGGCTCTGGCTCAAACAAGTGTCTGCAAGGGTGAATCCTGCGGTACCACCCTAACAGGAACTGCTCGCTGAGCAGTTTGTTGTGCTCCATTACAGAGAGCATCTGCGCCTCATTGTGAAGGTGTTGAAGAGGGGACATCAGGAGGACACCATTCCCATGGCAGTCAGTTCTACGTTACCGGAATGACTCGGGTTTTTCCCGAACAAGGGCTGCCGCCCCAGTACACTAGCCTTGTCTAGTGAACCGTATATCCAATGGCTCCTGCCGTTTGGGTTACTTGCCCCCGGAAACCCTACTACACTTTCTTCTCAGATAGGTTGTTATTGCAAGAAGGAGTAGACATCTCGGCCTGGCACGTGCAGAAAAAAACACATACGCTCAGCCCAACCCAGCTCCATACTAGGGTCACTGAGGGAAATGGGT
The DNA here is from genome assembly GCA_037575425.1 of Anastrepha fraterculus. NCBI lineage: Eukaryota > Metazoa > Arthropoda > Insecta > Diptera > Tephritidae > Anastrepha > Anastrepha fraterculus. The sequence goes on from JAYXIM010027360.1 coordinate 24,609, forward strand.
TTGGATAAGGTATTGTGGGGAGTAGATCTTAAGGCAGAAATGTGATCTATTTTTTATTATAATTCTATTTCTAAACTGAGAGCTGTTGTAGAGTCATATAAGAAGAATATCTACAACTTACTTACTTATGTGGCGCTACAACCGGGTAGCGGTTTTGGCCGAATCGAAAATGGCGCTGGCTGTTTCTGTCCTGCGCTCGTTGATGCCCGTTGGAAATCTTGAGTGAATAGAGGTCCTGCAACACTTGGTCTTCCCAACGGAGATGTGGTCTTCCCCTCCACGCTTTCCTTTTTGGGGTACCGTAAAGCCGCTGTATTTTTACACGCTTTACTAAACCCATAACCATATATAGTTCATACAACTCGCTGTTCCATCGTACGCGGTACTCCTCACTAACGCGGAGGGGGCCAAAGATCTTACGTAGAATTTTTCTTTCGAAGGCTCCCCGAGGCTTATTTGGATCTGGAAATACCCGCTGGCAACTTCTGAATAGCATCCATACTTCTAGTTCAGGAGTAGAATATAAGTATTTAGCTCCTGCTGTATTGAACCCCACCGTAACACCGTCTAGAAGTCGGACTGGTAACACCAGAATGCTGTAATCAAATACCATTACAATCCAACCCTCTATACACTTCTGTCACCACTTCTGTCTTCGGCCTTCCGCAATATTACCTTCAATGCAATATTTGTTGTAAGACTTTTCTGTGGAGGATTTGGTAAAGATGCAACAGCAACATAACAAACTTTCCGAGCAACTTCATACACCTATCAGAGGTTTTCGTTTCGAAAAATTAAGTAAATCCTTTTGTGGCTTTATAGTTTAGTGACCTCGCGCAACGTATTAAGATTTTCTGCTTAACAGAGTGTTACTCGCGCGCTATTTATGGTGACATCTCAGTCAACTGAAGGAAAATATAATTGTAAAAAACCCACATTAGCCATGTCATCCCCAAAGCACTCTCACACTCTCCGCTAATAAGTCGAAAGCAACTATATTCATCCTATGGGCGACGGAGGTCAAGCTTGAGGTTGACAGGTCCACGTACTGTGGATCGAAAACTTGTTCTCTTTATTGAAGAAAAGGACACAGACAATACTGGTCCCCGGGGAATACTATCACGTGAACCGAGGCACCTGCTGATGCTTTCGAGCGTCATTCACAGAAAGGTGTTTCTGGACCAAAATAGCATGATTTTCGAGGATGCGGTACTGATAAAATACGAAGTGCTCGCATTGCCTCGTTTGGCCGACGTAATACTGGTTTCTTATTTATATTATTTTACTAATCAGAATTAACAACGATAAACACATAACTGCATATGTCCTGCTTTTGATGGAGCCCGCATGGCACGAAATGCCTCTACATTTGCCCCCTCAAACGAACTCTTGGCGCTATCTTTAGATAGGCAGATCCCAGTAAGCTGTTATAACAATATGTCTTTCTCACTGTCCGGTCATCAGACATCGTTGTGGAAGACATGATTTTGCCCCGACAGTCGGTTCTACACTACCGTAATGACCCGAATTTATATACGGCCAAGGACTACTACTCCAGCAGCATTTCCCGTTCAAATACAGGGAATATTTATGCTACTAAAACAACAAAATAACTACAAAATAATTTTGCAACGAAAATTCGAGATATTATAAGTTTAAATTTATACTGCTCTGGTCCACCGTAAGGTCCCTGTCGAGCCCGACGAAGCACAACGATCACCTTCAACGGTTTCACTTCGTCGGATCCGAAGAGATGCGTGAGCTATTTTAGCCGACTATTCACACTGCATCCTCCGACCGACAGATCCAAGCGTCGTTCCACCAGACGGCTGCACAAACTGACGAACGACAGTGCGCCATTTACTTTCTCCTGTGATGAGGTTCAGACGGCCATCAACAAAACCAAATAATCTAAAGCCATTGGCCCTGACGGACTAAACATACTAATGCTGAAGCACCTGGGTCCTTTGGGAGTAGGATTTCTCACAAGGGGTTTCAATCTGTCCTTGGCCACTCTCATTGTTTCTGGCAAGTAGAAAGCAGGGAGAGTGGTCCCGCTACTGAAACCTGGGAAACCCGCCAACCTAGGGGAATCTTATCGGCCGATAACTGTCATTTCCCCAGTAGTGAAGACACTTGAAGCCCTGCTACTCCCACTCTTCACGAAACACCACCACAGCATTCACCGTCATAAACGGTCCTAGTAGCGTTGAACTTGAAGAAGGCTTTCGATACTGTCAGACATTCCACGCTACTAGATGATATTTTTCAGTCGACACTCCCTCCATGGCTGAATAGGTGTTCCGCCAACTATCTGAGCGGTCGTCACTCGTCAGTGATTTTTAGAGACCAAACATCCAAGCAGAGGAAGATCAAGCAAGGTGTTCCCTAGGGGGGTGTCCTTTCACCCTTGCTGTTCAACTTCTATCTATTGAACTCCCCCAACCTCCAGAAATAGTCTCCCCGGTCTCATACACTGACCATTACACGATAATGGCGTCGGGCAATGATATTGATGGCCTGTGCGCCAAAGTGAACGTCTAACTAAATACCTTTTCACATGCCCCATCAAACCCACTCATCTAACACCCCTCTCCCTCTGGACCCAACCCGTCGCAGCAAGTTTCCTGGGTCTACCGTTAGATGAGCTATACGAAGACGACCGGTGATTACACTACCCTGGCAGGGCAAAGTTACTGCTACAACAACAAGGGATCGCTTAAAACACCTAAAGAAGCCAAATAGTAAAGTGATTAATCAGCCATTGAATTGATTAAACTGGAGGACATTTGTGGAAAAAATGTAGTCGACACGAACAAGACACCAGCAGCGGATTCTCAATAATGATTTCGCTATTTTGGGTAACTTACATATCTATTTACCAATTTTACAATGCTGTTGTACTTCATCTTTAATTTTAAGGTATTAGAAACTCGTCACCGACTTAAAAATAAAAATATTTAAGCCTAACTACGGTAAACGACTGGAGCGACTGAATCGTAATAATGCTTTTGGTGCGCTCGAAAGTTTTTCCAACCAAAAACGGTATCTAAAATTTCACGCCGTGGGCTCATGAGTTCACCATTGTCTAACAAGGAATACCGTTATTGTATACAAACACATTTTTTAGCTTTTCAAATGTTTATAGGCTGAGATTAAAACCACAGCATTCGGTGCAACTGCCGCTATGCCATGCACAATCATAGCAGCCACAGATCCAGCGGCCACCATACATGCACATATACATATACATGTAGTCTAATATGGCCCAATTAAAATAGTGGTTTATATTAAAGCAACGCAAATGCTCAAAATTAAATCCCAGCGCATGTCTCGGAATAAAGCAAGCATAAAAAAGTCGTATAACCAGTTATTTTGACTCCACCAGTCAAAATGGTTGCTAAATGCTTAAAAAAACATATTTTTTTTTTTAATTTTTGATATCAAGTTTCAATTTAATTTCGATTAGAAATAAAATATGTATAATCCTAGTTCAAAAAGTAAGTTGCTAATTTTAATTGCTAAAACTAATAGTCAACCCAGTCCAATAAACATCGCCTGTGCAACATAGGAATTCACACAAACAAATTAAAGATTCAACAAACTAGTTGTTTTATTAAACATTACATGTACATAAATCAACAATCCGATACGAATGCTAAAAAGCAAAAACTTGCTTTCCATTAAAAAATTTTAACAATAATTATATAATATTTTATGCTTAGCCGTAGCATCTGCGTAAATAGTAAATGCAATTGGATTATTCTATTTTATTGCTTCTCCAATTAAGTACAGAGCAGTAATTTTCATCGTTTGGTCACTGGCTCTTATAGTCACAGCTGCCACCGGCTTATGTATAAGAAACATATTCGAAAAAAAAAAAATTTACAAAACTTTGAGATTTTTGCATTTTAAGGCACAACAGGAATGTATTTGTATTTTCTTTTACTCTTTGTACTTTTCTTAATCGGGGTATATCTTACAAAAACGTATCGTATCATAGACGTATTCCATCTCCGGACGGTCGTCGGCTTCAAAAGCTACACATTGGGTGCCTAATAAAATTAAGTTCTTACACATATCTCGCTCGCCATTTTGTATCGGTTGTCGCGCATCGATCAAATTGCCTAGCTCATCTTTGCGTATGCCTTTGATATATTCTGCCAACAACTCTGGTTTGCGATTATGGTCTACTGCACGCAAGCCGGTGAATGCTTCTAGCAACATAACACCATAACTGTATGTGTCCACCTTTGTGCTTAGCTTTTTACCACGCAAAAACTCTTGCGGTAAATATGGTTTAGTGCCATAAATTTGTGATACTGTCACAGAACGACTCACGGCAGCCGGGCCCTCGCGCGCCAAACCGAAATCCCCTATACGCGGCGTCAAACACACATCGAGCAGTACATTGGCAGGCTTGATATCACCGTGTATGAGCGGTTTTACATCACAAACGTGCAGGAAGTTAATGCCACTAGAAATGGTGAATAATTTGTTAGTATTACTATAATACTGTATTAGCGTCTTTTTTTAACATACCGCGCTGCACCCAAGCAAATTTCTACACGCTGCTCCCAAGTCAACGGGGTTTCTTTTTTTGAGTACAAACGCTGCTCTAAAGTACCACCCTTCATAAGCTGATACACCAGACAGGGTTTGTCGCCATTCAAAGAATATCCAAAAAGTGGCAATACATTGTCGTGACGGTAACGGCTTAAATGTTTTAGCTCGTTGAGACTTTGTTGTAGCTGCACTTTGCTGCTGTCACGTCCGTTTACCGCGTTGTATTGCAACTGTTTGACAGCAACTTCTGTGCACTTCCATGTGCCCTTATAAACGGTACCAAAACCGCCTCGTCCAAGCTTTAAGCGGTCACTCCAATTTTCAGTGGCTTCCGTTAGTTCGTCGTAACTGATTTCGATCATATAACGGGCGAATTCACGCACATCTCGTTCGATTCGTTGTGTGGATGTAGGACCGGTCTGTTCATAGGATGAGTAGGAAGTGTTATTATTGGAGTTGCTTACGCCAGATGAAGAAGTGTTTATGGGCCCATTGAGTTGTTTAATATCGGAATTAGCGGCCATAAGCATTGTTAAGCGGGGTTGGCTGCGGGGTATAAGCAGCTGATATTTGCGCTCCACAAAGTCTTTCAGCATACGCATGGCGTGATGTTGCTCTTTTCTGCCAAATATATAATATATATATGTTAGACACAAATAAGTTGATAGTTTTAATATCATATCGTGAAAAACAGGTTCCACTTTAGAGAGTGGTCCAACTTACTTCCACAACAACATGAAGAGTTCAGTGACTGTATGTTTGCATTCAATGCCCCACTTTTGTATCAACTGCCATGATGGTGATTTACCCAACTCCTGCTGCTGGTTTATGAACTGTAATAAGCGAATAGAAGCGAAATGACTTAAAAAACTCAGATACAGCGCACGCAAGCCGCACGCAAGCCGCACGCAAGCCGCACGCAAGCCGCACGCATCGGCACCTGCTGTAGCAACTGTAACGCCGGCATTAATACATGGTGTTGCCGCCTATTTAACTTGCTTACCTTCACATCTGCTGGTCGTAATTGCATGATTTCGGCTAATTGCATCCAAATTTGCATTTCGTCCAAATGCTCACAAAGCAGGCGTAGCTGCTGCAATGGCAGCTCATGTATGTATCGGTCTTTGACATAGCCGCTGCTGCTGCTACTGCCGCCAGCACCGACGCCTATGCCGCTGCCTCCGCTGCTGTTTCCATTTGTAATACTGTTGTTGGGCGACAATGCACTACGCGAACGTGACACGGACATTCCTCTACAAAGTATCAATACAAAAGCTGTTTAATTTGATGGTTTTCTTTGCTAATGACGTCGAATGTGGTTGACTCATCTAAATATGAGATGCACTACTGATGCGCTCATTTACATAGAACGGCGGTAAACCACAAGTAGTCACCTTAATATATATTAACTTTCAACAGAGATGATGTTGATGTTTTTTAAAAATACAGAAACTGAATTTTATATTTCGGTTGGAGTTACAATTCATACGCCCGTTCTCATACGTAGTTCACTCAATAATTGTTCAACTGAAAATACAATTTAAGCTCTAGTTGTACCAATTCTCGGAAAACACTATCATAAAAAAAGATAAATAAAATACCTGAAATGAATCGCTGAATCGGATAAATAACGAGAAATATGAAAAACAAAACAAATAGTAAAATAAACTACGCGAGCTTTTATGTCAATTGGAAACTTCAAAAGTAAGGAAAGAGAAAGCACACTAAACTAAGTATAGAGTTGCCTAGTCATTTGCTAAATAATAAATAAATATGTAATGTAGCTGAAAATTCGAATTAAATTATTTTGACTGCCGCAGTAAAATGTATTTGTGAGAAATTACTAAGCTCAAAACTGCTTCGAATATGAAACATGCAATTTAAATTTCTTTGTTTAAAAGCCACTGGCTAATAGCGCTGGCTATGTCAAATAGCTAAATGCATTTCTTTCATAATTCCACATTAACATCTTCTACTAAATGTGTCTTAACATTTGCCAAATTTCTGTTTTGACATTTGCTTGTTTTCTCATGTTGGCACCTCGCTTACTTAACACCTTATTTTCAAAATTGCATCTACCTGATTGAACTTAAAATTTTTTGTACCGTAAAAACTCGGATGCAGAATTGAATAAGTATGCAATTTTAATGTCAAATTTGCATATTTTTGCCCTCTAGTGTCTCAATGTAACAAAACAAAACTCTGTTAGGTTAAAATTATTTGAATGCTGCTTCAGAAACTATACCATTTACAGTATGTTTTCATTTTTGTGGGCATAAAAAATGCACACCATAGCAAAGCTTTTCTTTAAAAGCTCAAAATCATATGTTTTTGAGAATAACTAGAAGTATAAAAGAAAACAAATAATAAAATTTTTGATTCACAGTAGTTCATCTCGTGTTTGGCAGTGGTTGCGGAGTGTATTTATACGAATGTTTTGCGTTAACTGTGAAATATATTGTTTACGTCTGTAGACAATTAAGTATCTAATCAAGTTGACGAGTATAACACAATCTTATAGATATAAAAAGACACTCGTAAAATAACACATCATTCTGATTTAAGGTTTCAATGCGCCTACTGCGCTTGTCGGCGTATCCTATTCAAAAAGTGTTTGACATTGCTCTTAAAAATTTGACGTGCTTCAGTGATCAATTAATTACTTCCCGAAATTTCCTTTGCCAGAGAAATCGAGGCGCGTGTAGTACCAGTCGTTGCAGTTGCAACAGCAATATTGTTTTGGACACTTTATGTCATACAATTGTAAAACGCAACAGTAGCCGCAGTAAACGCACCCCTGCCGAAATGCTCAATCATATGCCATTTTTTGCTAGCGGAGAAATTATACGCGGTTTCGGTCGCGGCTCCAGAGAACTGGGCATACCAACAGGTACGTGTTACAATGTACTATAAGCAATCAGCATTTTTAACAATAATCACCTCACGAGTTTTTAACGTGGCTTTGGCAAATAATTGATGACATTTCAACACTTTTTTGTACTGATTTATGCTAAATATTTTATTAATATCTTTTATGTAATATCTACAGCGAATTTCCCATTAGAAGTGGTGAAATCCCTACCAGCCGCACTTTCGTTGGGCATCTATTATGGTTGGGCAAATGTGGATAATGGAGAAGTGTACAAAATGGTGATGAGCATAGGAACAAATCCGTACTTTGACAATAAGGAGAAGAGTATGGTGAGTTAACAAAGCAAAATTATCAGTTGAAATTGTTTCCAAAGATTTGAAGTGGAATGCACTCAAGCGTGCCTAATTGAAGTAATTTTAATTTATTGTAGATTAGTGTACCTATAAACACTTTGCTTTCCAATTTCCATAAGCATGTTTTTATTTCCATGCTTCATTTAAGGTGGATATGTAAGCATGAATAACCGTATAACTGTATTAACTGTATACATTTAAGCTCTTTTACGTTTGATAATTTCTAAGAAATAGAATGTGGTTGTATGTGACCTGGACTATATTTCATTATTATATAACTTATTTTGTATAATATGTGTAAATACGCTTGCTGCGGTGACCGATTGCACCTACTAGGTAATATAATATAAACTATGTATGTAGATATAATGTGTACCATACCAAAGATATGCTATATCCTCCTGCGGTTAACTTCGTATTATTTTATTTATAAGTTATAAATTATACCATATTTTCAAGATTATATTTCTGTTAGCGTATGTTATGTTACTCTGCCACTGCTCTGTACTTAGCAAAACACGAATAAACTGCTTAGGTTCTGCATACCAAAAAATTAGCAGTCTACAGAAATTATCTAAACTGCGTATTAATTACAAAATATAAAGATCTTAAACTCTCCTTACAAGCACTTGGTATCACTATGGATCAATTTCTAGTCTATGTGCGATTTACAGGATCAACCAAGTTCAACCTAACCTAGCCTAGCATATATGTATGTGGCATTGATCTATGTGCGATTTACAGGATCAACCAAGTTCAACCTAACCTAGTCTGGAATATATGTGGCAAAAATAGTTCAGGGAATTCAACAAACTTAAGTTCACTTTAATAACACTATTTCTCACTACTTGTCACTGATGCTTCCACTACCTTAATTGCTTTAGCCTGAAAACTTTTATATGACAATGGCACCAACAGTCAGCTTATTTGCAGTTAATAGTTAACAGTTTTTTTTTTGTTTTTTGAGTTGGCTTGTAAATCAACAAAAAAATTGTACAACAAAGAGTTTCGTTTTCGATATGAAACCATTTAACACAAGTTTTTTTGGTATTTTCGAATTATATATATGTACATATATACTACTACAACTACTATATATGTATATGTATGTGTATATAATTGGATCAATACCCTACTATATCTACATATTAATACGGAGAGCAAAATTTTGTCGTACCTTTTTTTAGTATTTATAGTCAGGAAAAAAGTCGAAACATATACCAATGGATAGCATATGTGGAGACGGTTTGAACAATGTATTAAAATAGATATATAAGTGAATGGGTGCAGGTAAAATGAATTACACTATTTTACCTGTATTATGATATATCATGTTATAATATGTATCATGATATAAAAGTTGAGGAAACAACTGGAAACTTATATATTGTGAATCAATACTATTATAAATTTGATTCAGAAATTATGATGGTCATGGATTAATTAATGATTGCTTTTTATTATGGTTTTTCAAAAAAAATATTTTTTTTTCTGTAATACATAAATTAAATGTTTCCAATTCATGAATAAAAAAAAATTTTGATATTTGAAATACACAAATATAGGATCGCTTAGTACATTTCAAATGGGATATTTTCCACATTTAATTTTACAACATCTATTCACATATATTATGTAAAAAGTTTCAACATAAGCCATATACCTATGTATATGTTTCAACTTTTTTCTATGACTATAAATAAAGTTTTTTTCAGTAAGAGCACTTCAACTTTTTTTTTTGAATAAAACACAAACGGTTTGACTTTTTTAACTAATTTTTTTTTATTATCGAGTTTGAACATATACATTTAAGTATGAAATTCGATTTCTTTTGCATGACCACCGCGTGCACGTTTTACGAAGTCCAATCGTTGAACCCAATTTTCGACCACTCTTTTGCATAAATCGGCCGAAATTCCAGCAATTTCGCGTTCAATATTGGCTCTGAGCTCACAAATCGTCGCCGGCTTGTTACTGTAGACCAATGACTTCACATAACCCCAAAGAAAATAGTCTAGAGGCGTCAAATCACACGAGCGCGGCGGCCATTCGACCGGTCCATTTCTGGAAATAATGCGCTCATCGAACTTACTCTTCAACAAATCAATTGTAGCGTGTGCTGTGTGGCTTGTGGCCCCGTCCTGCTGAAACCACATGTCGTCTAAGTCCATACCATTCAATTGCGGCCAAAAATAATCGTTTATCATGTCGCGGTATCGATTTCCATTCACAGTAACGTGGCGATCGTTCTCGTCAACGAAAAAATATGGGCCAATTACGCCGCCGGCATGTAAACCGCACCAAACAGTGATTTTTTCGGGATGCAACGGTGCCTCATGAATCACGTGTGGATTGCTTTCTGCCCAGTAACGCATATTTTGCTTGTTGACAAAGCCATTGAGCCAAAAGTGAGCTTCATCACTGGAGATGATTTTTTGGAAAATTTATAAATTTTCATAAAATATTTGCACGATTTGCCATCGTTGCTCAAGTGTGTAGCGTTCCATGATAAAATGTATACTAATGAAGTTTACAAATGACAAGCGAAAAATAAAAAATATTGCGTCGTTCGCCCTCCCTATCGGAAAAAAGTTGAAGCGCACCTATTGAAAAACGCTATACTAAAAAAGGTATGACTCAATTTTGCTCTCCGTATTTATATAACCTCGAAATTTCGACGTACGGGCGATCCTAGTGTATATAAACGTAAAATTCAGAAAAATGCATGAAATTTTTATTTAAATCGATAGTACAGTCCATATAATTTAATGTTTGAAGATTATTTCATGCAAATGTTTAACGCGACTGCGCTTCAAGTGGTCCATCCGCTTAGTCCAATTTTGGCATACTCTTTCCAATGTTTCGGCCGGTATCTCACATATAAATGCTTTAATGTTGTCTTCCAATGCGTTAATTGAAGCTGGCTTGTCTGAATAGACATGAGCTTTAACATAGCCCCAATAAAAATAATCTAAAGGTGGCCAATTGACAAGTCCCGAACGTGAAATAAAATGTTCACCGAACTCGCCTCTCAACAAGTCTATTGTTACGCGTCCTGTGTGGCATGTGGCAGCGTCTTGCTGAAACCACATGTCATGCAAGTCAAGCTCTTGCATTTTGGGCAAAAAAAGTTGGATATCATTTCACGGTACCGCTCACCCTTCACAGTTACGTTACGATTCGCAGCATCTTTGAAGAAGTAGGATCCAATGTTGCCTCCAGTCCATAAACCGCACCAAACTGTGATCTTTTCTGAATACATTGGTATGCATGCAATTCTTCTGACTGATCTTCACTCCAAAATCGACAATTCTGCTTATTTACGTACCCATTGATCCAAAAATGAGCTTCGTCGCTGAACACAATTTTTCGATAAAAAAGTGGATCTTCGGCCAACTTTCCAAGAGCCCATTCCCTTTGACCCTTTGATAAACACGTTTTTTTTTATTTCACGTGGGTATATATAGTACGTATATGCAATTCAACAAGTAAATACACAGGCCAGCAACCAAAAAACTTTTTCGATAATTTTAACTAATTACTTTGTAATTTGGTGTCCTGATTACGAAAAAAATTAGTAAAAAGTTATATCACCCATCAATTTTTCACATTTTACAATTAAGTAAAAATAAAGTTTATGTACCAAAATGTATCGGATATATTTTACAGTCCTGCGAGGTACAGTTTCTAAAACGGCTATGGGTGTTTCTTGAACACAACACACAACATCATCGCAAAGTACTAGTCTTCAGCTTCAAAATCCATTTTTAAAAATATTTTTGCGATTAATATAAAAAAAGCTTAAAAGCTGTAAAAAAACGAGATTTTGCAGGCCTGTGATATTAATAATTAATATTTTTTTTTCACAAAACATACAAAATAAACAAAATAGCTCGTTGAGACTATAATATTTTATAAGTAAAATTTATTAAGTGTAACACTGCACAAGTGTTTTGTAAAGTTCTGAAAAATATATTAAGCTCTGTATAATTTTAAAACCAATTAAAAGTTAATTGTAACGCTGAACTAAAAGTTTACCTATTTCTGTGGCCGTTTCCACAGTACCCGGCATTAATGTATGTACGAATAAATTTTATTAAAAATACTGGCTGGCGCTCATATCCACAAAACGTCCAATTTGTTGCATGAGGCTTGTTGTGGCACCGCGAATCGAGGGTTATTGAGCGCCGTGTCCAAATGCTATTTTAAAAGAAGACTATGCAATTACTTACTTAAATATAGATGAAGTTGTTGTTGTAGCAACATAAACTTTCCCCATACATGTACGGATACATCCGGATCATTGCGGTATACGTAATTCCGTAAAGAAATATAGACTATATTCGGCAACACATGCAATCAACCACTACGGTCCTAAAGCAACAGCAAAAATAATAACACGAAAGTCTTTTGAATGAAACAATTTTATTTAATTTAAAATAGTTCTTTTTCTACTCGATGACGTGATTTGTACGAGTTTGAGAAATCATAAATTTTTGTCAATAGTCAGCCACATTGAACGCAAATGTAGCTCTGTTTCTCTCATTCAAATGCCATTTAATTTTGACCATATATCAAAGAAGATTCCTGTGTCCCGATGCAAGTAGGGAAGTATACATTTTTCAATGGAATGCGCGCTGTAAATTACCTCGATAATTTCTGAAGAAAAATTTTAAATTAAGACAATGCGCTCTTTTATTAACATTCATTGCATTCATAATTCATTTCAGTTAAAAACTTGTATAAGTGGAAATTATTGAGAACAAAGGATATACATATATATGTACATAATACACTTAAGTATATAGAATTTCTTGGCCAAAATTGCAGTGCACAGACATCTTGATATACTGTGAATAGAATAAAATCATTGTATGCTTAATTTCCGTATTTGTACAAATTTTCTAGTATAAAGTGAAAAGTTTCGGGCTAATCTTGGACTAAACATGAATTATGTTATTATTACCTACGTGAAAATATTATATTTGTATAACAGAGATGTAAATATACCTATACATTCAAATATACATACATACGTTCACACATGTACTACTTACTGTATTTTGAAGTCATTCACCATGTGCGCTGTGCGCGCACTTCCATTCCGTACAACCTTATCATTAAAAGTTAATTTTCAAATATGTACTCTCGTGGCCACGCAAAGCTTAGCAGTAAATTTGTTCGTGTAAATATGCATTTCAACTGTAGTTACAGCGGTTCTAGTTGAAATGATTCAAATTTGTATTCTTTTGCTTTTATTTGAAATTGAAATGCAAAATATTGTCAAATGTATTTTAGGAGTTTGTGGGAAATCGTGCGTTAAACATAACGACTTAAAAAATGTGCGTAGATATAAGCAGCTCGTGACTAAAAATTGATTATTTTTACTTTAGAAAAATAGCGAGTGTCTATTCGCGAGAAAGCGAGAAAAGTTGGATGTAGTCATCCAACAATAATAAATTTACCCAAAAAAAGAAAAACAAAAGACCCACGATGATCCTTTGGAATGTCAGAGTAGAATTGGAACTAGGAAAACGATATCTCCCCGAACAGATGGAGTTAATTGTAGGATTTGTTTAAAGAACTGTATTAAAAACAGAAATTAGAAAGAACCAACATAATGTAGCCATAAGTTCAAGAACCGTACGCAAGAAGCTGCAGGAGTACGGCTTGAATACAAGGAAATCCGCGTAAAACCCACTTTTGTCTAAAAAATGAGACTTGCCTTTGGGAATAGGTAAAAATGTAACGTAACTGGTCCGTGGAGCAATGGGAAATAGTAATGTGATCGCGTTTCCACGACAGTCGGTTCTACGTTACCGAAACGACCCGGATTTATATCCGGCCAAGGACTGTCACTCCAGCAGCATTCCCCGTATGTAAGTATGGGGAATGTTTATGCTGCTACAACAACAACAACAACAAGTAATGTGATCGGATGAAAGCAGATTTAATTTGCACTACAACGACCATTTACGGTACGTCCGTCGATTTCCAAGGGAACGCTTTAAAGAACGCTTTGTGTGATGAGAACGGTTAAGGATCCTGAAAACCAAATGGTCTGGGTATGCTTTTGTTCTATATACGGGGTTCTTTACTCTTTCTTGATGAAATGATGAACGCCCAAAAGTATGGAGAAGTTGTATCCAATTGTATCGTGTCCGTCGTAGAAGTACAATATGGGTATACTTCTGAGGCTATCTTTCGGGACAACTCTGCTCCATGTCGCTCGAGCTAAATCGGTAAGCTTTTATACGATATTTAGTCATCGACACATTCCCATGTTTATGGTTAAGAAAAGTGCCATCTGTCACCATTTTGTTCCGTGCAGCTGCAGAAATTTCAGAATTTCGCATACGGCGTGGTCAGGAAATTATCTCGACATGCACCCGATTGAGTATGTATGGCACGCGATGGAAAAAAGTGACTCAACTTAGACGAAACTCTAAAGCAGAACTTGAAAAAGTGCTTAAAAAGATATGGAAACAGGAAATTCCAAACGAAATTCTTGAAAACCTCGTTGCTTCAATGCCTGCCCGGATTCAAGCAGTTATTACTGCCAAAGGCGGTTCAACTGCATATTAAAGCATTTAAACATTTAAAACATTTGAATGTATAGTAAAAATTCGCAAGTGTATATAACATAAAAATTACCTTCGTAGTTAAAAATTAATCATTTTTTGCTAAAAAAATACTCGTTTATGAAGCATTATTTTGTATTTTGTAGATGTCTTAATTTTAAGAAAGATTTGGTAAGTAATTGGGGGAAAAGTGCAAAAAATTAGGTGATAAGGTTTGCGTGGTCACGACTGTATATATGTAAACATAAGTATCTTGACGAACCACCATAAATTATCGCCCCCAAGCGATCAATGCACGTAATACAGACAAGTGACCAGTATACAAAGATACCTTTCGACAATACGTAGATCAAGATTACAAAATAAATATATTTGCACGCATTTAAATACCACTCGAGTGCTTTGTAGGCTAATTATCTAAAACATTTTACATACTATTTATAAATTTCATAAAATGTCTACTCAACTTAGGCGCTTTATCTTGCAGGAAACTCATATTCTGCATAAATTCGATGGCGATCTGTATGGCCACTTACTTAAGGTTTGCATCGTCGGCTATCTGCGTCCGGAACGTAATTTCGACTCACTTGAAGACCTAATTAGCGCTATACAAGCAGACATCGCAGAAGCCATAAACTTGCTGGACAACGATGAGGAAAGTCGTCAATTGCAATGTTCGAAATTTTTCCAAGCGAATGAATGCAATGAAAGTACAAAACCCACGACGACGCATTTAAATATTGACAATAAGAAAAATGGTTCCGCATAAAATTGGCCATCACAATTACTTAACTCTTTCCGTCACGCTCTTTACTGCGACATAAAAAATTTGGTAATAAATTTACAAATAATTATTTCTTGTGAAAATCTTAAAAACATGTCTTTCCTTTTCGGAGGCAAAGTTGGACGTGGCATGTTTTGCATTGCTAGCTATTGATAACGCAGCAATCCAAGAAATGAAAAAAAATTCGGTGCCACCACTTTTGGGATTTTCGGTGGATGGAGTAACACGCTTTTAATTGATCGAATTTATCAACTATCCTAACTGCACTTCCATCACGTTCCCTGCGAGTAATTTGTTCCACGTCTTGAGGGTTTAGATAGTTCGAGAGAATAAAAACGGATCGTTTGCCTTTCCATTTTAAAAGGCTTATATTTGAGTCACTTATTTTATAGTCATGTTGACCTCTTCGCAATTGTTTATCATCTTTTAGTACTGGCAAAAACTTTCTGTTTGAGTTCACAGTTCCGCAAGCCACAACTTTTTTTTCCTTTAGATGTACTTGCAAAGGGTAGCCATTGAAATATGTAATTGTCAAAAAATACCTTATGGTTTTCCCCTTCAAGGCTTTCGCAAAAGTTTTTTACAACCTTGGCACCTAGATATGTCTCCACAGAAGTACCTTTTTTACCTACATATATATCAAAATCCAAACAGTATCCCGACTGAGCACATTTCATCCAAACCTTGTAACCCCGCTTGATAGGTTTTTTCGGAGAGAACTGCGACCTTTGAATTTTATCATGCTTTCATCGATCGCGACTCATTCGGATGGTTTATAATTATTTCTGAAGTTGCGGCGAAGAATTTCAAGCATAGGACGGACTTTATATAAAAAAAAAAGGTGGTTAGCAACGCTAAGCACCGAGACGGAAAGAGTTAAATTATATTTGTGTGGTATTTAAATTTTTATGTTCACCTCAGTATATGTGTACAATGTGTAATTTAAATTGTAGTGCAATTCTATTATGTAAAATTTTTTGTTTCGCTTAAAAATAAACAGAAACAATCCGCTATTCCTCTAAACCATAAGATACTTAGTAAAATGGCAATGCTACATAATGCGAAAAATAATGGTTACTTAAAATATATTGCTGAATATATTTATATTTGTATGTAGTATATGATATTGTGTATTTTTGTACGAATGTATAAATTGTAAATTAAAAAATGCAGTTAATCATGAAAAAACCCATATAAGAAAATTGTGCTGTAAATAAAAATGTAAATTGTTGAAACAAAACGAAAAAATAATATGGAGCAATTTTTAAATAGGTATATTAAACATAATTCGAATTAAAATTCCTAATAAAAATTAACAGGGCACAACAATATGTACGTATGTGTGTAAGTGTGATTAAGTGCTCTACAAATACAGTGAATATTCGAAGTAAACTGTTTATCTATACCTACATATAAATAAAATTGAAGTGTCTGTCTGTGATTTTGAAATAAAGGCAATTTAAGTTCATAGGCTTATTTGCATGTAATTTAATAAATCGTTTTTCTTTATTTATTCTTGTTTTTGCCAGTCTGCGCGGGGTGACCTCCAAAACAGCTGAACAGATTTTGGCGGTACTTTCACTGGCATATACAGGTAAGATGCGTTCTTTAATCACGTAAATTGTAACCTGGTAGATTGTAGAGATATGTATAGGTACAAAAGACCCTCAACTTATTTGATGCAGATAACAGTTTTTTAGAAAAAAGGAAATGACTCGATGCTTATGCAATTGAATAAAAAAAAATGTAGACGTCTTGTAATGAGATATGTATGTATGTACTGTTTAGCATTGCAGAAAGAACAATAACAAAAACAAAGCTTGCTGAAAAAATATATAAACAATTAGTTTTCTCATCAAAATATGCTCACAGCTTAAATGATGCAGTATATTTTACATTTTTCTGAGCATGCAATAACGGTGAAATGTATTTTTTTCTATTTAGTTTAGCGTCTTCAGTAATTCACAAAGAATTTTTGTAAAGAAAAGTTGAAAAAATTTAAATTTTTTAAAATGGGAAAACGGACCTCACTTGAAAAAAAGGAAGACGTTAATCGTCATTATGAAGAGGGTAAAAGCCAACGAAAAATTGTAGAAATTGTTGCTATTAGTTACTCAACTGTCCATCACATTATAGAAAGGTTTCGCCACGAAAACAGGATAGAAGATAAGGGCAGATCTGCGCAGATAAGAGGTAGATTGTTCGAAAAACCCGATTTAACTTAGGCAAGATCTTTAACCCTGAAACTGTTCGTAGAGTTCTGCGCGAAGAAAATTTTCAATAAACCGTTGATTAATGCTCGTAATAGAAAACAAAGAATAGAGTTTTGCAGATAACATTTGAACAAAGACATTTCGTTCCGGAAGTCCGTTGTGTTAGCGAATGAAAGCAAATTTAACCTTTTCAGGTCTCATGGGAAGTCCTGCGTTTGAAGAAAACCAAGCACCGCGCTTCAACCATGTAATTTGCGCTCTCCATTTAAACACGGCGGAGGGAGTGTGATGGTATGCGATTGCATGTCCAATTCAATCGTCGGAAATTTAACATTTATCGAAGGAAATATGAATAAAGAGATGTATCTGGATCTGCTAAAAGATAATTTAGTACAAAGTGCGAGTAAAATGGGCATTAGAGATTCGTTTAGGTTCTACCAAGACAACGATCCAAGTATACGGCTGGTATTGTAAAAACTTGGCTTATCTGGAACTGCCTACTTGTAGCACAGACACCTGCACAGAGCCAGATCTCAACGTTATTGAAAATAAAATAGGAAACCACAATATTTCTAATGCTTCTGATCTGAAACGGACACTACAGGAAGAATGGGAAAAACTTAGTTCCGATTATACAGCAAAACTTGTAGAATCTTTGAATTCCCGATTAAAAACTGTTCTGAATCAAAAGGCATCCCCACTAAGCATTAGTCGTAATCATGAAATCGAAATATTAATGTGTTTATGTTTTTTGAAAACTTTTAATTTAGTGCGTCATTTAAGCTGTGACCTCAAAACTGTAACTCAATTATTTTAATTTGCCATATCTTTCTTATGAAGAAACATTTTTTGTTGTTAAATAAAACATGTTATTTAACAATAAAAAATATACGTTTTTTTTCTGTAATGGAAATATCATAAAATACATATATTTGATATTTAAAGATTTTTTTTTTTTTTGCTGCATCAAATAAGCTGTGAGACACTGTATTTATGATTCGAGTTGGATTTTATTAAGAACCTATGCATACTTACTCCATTAAATTAGACATTTTTCAAAAAAAGAAAATGGAATGGAAGGTAGTTTCGGAGTCGAGATATTTCATAAAAGTCGTATTGAAGGTTCCATTTGATTCATATTTACCCTACATATTATTTGCGTGATCAAAATATTTTTGTTAAAAATGAGTTCGGTAAATAGAACCGCGATTAAGGTAAATATTTAAAGAAATACACTTTTCGCTGCCAAGCCACTCATATAAAAATAATTGAGCATATAAAACAAGTTTTTAAAAAATTTGCGTTACGGCCGCTGAACGTTTCACAGTCATTCCCTTCAAACGATTCTCGATGTCAGCTTTTGAATTTAACATCACTACACAGTAGAAGCACACTTCTGGCATGTTCGTACGAAATCTCTAAGGCAACTACAATAGCAAATAATGAAAGTTAAAAGATGATTCATTTCTGCATTCTTAACTAAGAGAGGATCAACTATAATTTACCTAAGCAACACTAAAAGACATAACGACGCGTAAAGTAGATTGAGGTTTTAGGCAGAAGATTGTCTTTCACAAGCTTACATATAACAGTTTCGGAGCAAAATAAATCCAGTCCAGTCAATAATTTAATTCATGTACAAGTCGACGGCAGGTATACGGGGTACAAATCGATACATAGCGGCATGAATGCGGTTGAAATATAAATCCACCTGGTTCACGTAATGAAATATGGTAAGACTTGTTATAAAAGTAAACGCTGCGGCTGACGGAGTCGAATGTTTGGAGCTTGACTACCATGCGGAAGTGCGCAGGTTCGCGTCTCCGTGCATGGTACAAAGAGTTTTTTCTAATAGCGATCGCCCCTCGACAAGCAATGGCCAACCACCGAGTGTATTTCTCCTCATAAAAAATCATCTACAGTTCGGAGTCGACTTAAAACTGTATGTTCCTCCATTTTGTGAAACAACATTGAAACGCACGCCACAAATAGGAGCAGGAGCTCGGCCAAACACCCAAAAAGGGTGTAAGTGACAATTAGATATGTATGTATATTTATATACATCTATATAATAGCTGCATATGCATGTATATTTAAGCTTGTGCGATAAAGCAACAAACAAAAGTTTCAATTCTAAGAATTCCTACGATCCGCACCAACATGCCATTTGAATTCAACTGTTTACAGTTTCCCAATGATCATAAATAAGCACAAGACCATTCATAAAAAGTCGGGTCATTAATTTATTTTTATCATGCATGGAAAATCAAAAATCGGATAGTGTTCATTTTACTTAGTTTAGTACCGACCACTGGTTTTCCAGACTATGGGTATAACTGCGAAGATCATGCAAGGTTCACTGTTTGCCATTTAAATTATTGATTAAAAGAGTATTTAATTATTTGACTACTCAAAAGCAAAAAAGAAACCGACAATCAATAAAATTTGAAAAATCAACAGGATTTTTCAGTCACCTCAAACTTGCAATTTATCAAGATTCAATGGGCTATAAAACAGAAAAAAAACGAAAGTAAAATTGTAAGGTAACGGATGCTGTCACATCAGTCAGGTAGTTTTTGGTGGTTGTGATCTTTAATAATTCGTTCATACATTCTCACCACATAGTCAGTTCGCTATAGTACCTGAATGGTTCTTTCTGCAATTTGCTGGTATGAATTTCAACACGCTCTGCTTCTTTGTTGTTGCCTTATTTGTTTCTTTATATTGTTATTGAAATTTTAACAATAGAGCAAATAAATTACAAAAGCAAAGTGCATGTAAATGCCGTTGTGGCTCTAGCGAAGCCACCTTCTGTGAATTCGTCTTGGAGTTCTCGTTTGAATTTGATCTCTATTAAGGCGAATTCATGAATGCCCCTGATCTCACCACACCACGGCGAATCTATACAAAGTGATGTCGGTAGAGCAACTGATTTGTTATTTTTCTTGCGATTTGGTATTTTGAGTATCAAAGAGACCTGCTTTTTTGCTATTGCTTAGTTTGTTTACATTCTGATTGAATTTCGACATTCAGCCAAGAAGGATAGAATACACACATAGAATAAATAGTGCTCACATCAGCCGCGCATAGGTATATTTCTGTACTGACATTACTAAATTGTCAAATTCGCCAAGAACAAAGTAGTGGTTTGAGGATGGCGTCACGATGTAGAAAATGGAGAAGATGACGCTTTCTGAAAATCTCTACTTTGTTTGGCGAATTTTAAGATTGAGTACTGACGTCACTCACAGAAACTAAATAAACCTTTGCTTACAAATATATGCGCGTGCAGGCTGATGTGTGCACGATTTATTCTATATTCTTGGCTTTCCTTTTTCTTTTTTTATTTTCTGTACTGGCCTCACGGCATTAGGGAAGCTGCAATCTTGTACTCTTTCATTTTTGGGATGGCGCCACCTTTGCATTCTCTACAAGATGGATGGCACCTTGTATGAATTCGCCTTGATCTCAACTTTTCGCGTGCTTCCAATTCGACTCGTCTACAATCTCTACAATCAATCAGTCCAACAAGATTTGTTACGGTGAAAAGAAGTGTTTATTTGTGTGAAGCGCGAATTTCGTTGCCTGAACAATACGCACATGGTAATTCTTATATGCTGGCTACGCTGGATGAAAGCCCAATAGCGAATTCGCAAATCGATCGCGTAACGCATGGTTGACCTAACCAGACAAGAGGTTACAAACCGGAAACCGTAGGCAGTGCGTCAAGGCTAACAAGCGCGTATATACAATAAATTTACGATCAGCTATCTATCAACAAACGTTGAACAAGTGAGTATTGAACATGGCAACAGCTGAGATCGATGGGTGTAGGGCTGGTGGTAGCACCGCAGAAATGCAACCAACAGAGGCGGAGAATAGATTGTCAGTGGGCTTGGCATTGGAGCAGGAGAATATGGGGGCGAAGGCATTGGATACCTCAGAGCCAGCAACCGGTTTGACACACGAATGTGGTGTTTTTGGCGCCATCGCTTGTGGCGATTGGCCAACACAGATTGATGTGGCGCACGTGATTTGCTTGGGATTGGTGGCGTTACAACATCGCGGCCAAGAATCGGCTGGCATTGTGACAAGTGGAGGCAAATGCTCGAAAAATTTTAATACACACAAGGGTATGGGTATGATCAGTACGCTGTTCAATGACGAGTCCATCAAGAAACTCAAGGGCAACCTTGGTATTGGACACACACGTTACTCTACCTCTGCCGCCTCGGAGGTGGTTAATTGTCAGCCCTTTGTTGTGCACACTCTACATGGAGCCATTGCTGTAGCGCATAACGGTGAACTGGTAAACTCTGAGTCGCTTAGGCGAGACTTGCTTAGCCGCGGCGTTGGTCTGTCAACCCACAGTGATAGCGAATTAATTGGACAATCGCTATGCTTATGTCCTGAAGGTGTCTCCGAGCTGGAGGGGCCAGACTGGCCGGCACGTATACGTCACTTTATGCAATTGGCGCCTCTCTCGTACTCACTTGTGATGATGTTTAAAGATAAGATTTATGCGGCGCGCGATCCATACGGTAATCGGCCGCTCTGCCTTGGTAAAATAATGCCTATAAATATCGATTCAAATGCCAAGGTCGACGATGTCTCCGCCGATGGTTGGGTGGTATCCAGTGAGAGTTGCGGTTTCTTGTCGATTGGAGCGCGATATGTGCGCGAAGTGGAACCGGGTGAAATAGTAGAATTGACGCGTAACGGTTTTCGCACCATTGATATTGTAAAATTGCCAGACTACAAGCGTATAGCGTTCTGCATTTTCGAATATGTTTATTTTGCGCGCGGCGACTCAATCTTTGAGGGGCAGATGGTGTATTCGGTACGCATGCAGTGCGGTAGGCAGTTGGCACGCGAGGCGCTTATCAATGCTGATATAGTGAGTTCAGTGCCGGAGTCGGGTACAGCGGCGGCGCACGGCTATGCCAGGGAGGTGAGTGTTACATTTTACGCGTTTGTTTATAAATATTAAAAAAAAAATACTTGGAGTTAACTGAAAAAGTTTTTCCCCAACGTTGTTTTATATTTATTTTAATTAATTAGATATTCTTTTATCAAAAAGTTGATAAACAAACGTATGAGTGAAAAAACAAATTTAAATTAATATTAAAAAAGTTAAAATTACATTAAATTGGAAACTCAATCAAATTGAAAGCTAAAAATAAGTTTTAACCAAAAATAACACGTTTTATGTATCATTTTTAATTTATTTATTGTCATTTTAGTTGTCATAAAATCAAAAAAAAAATATGTGTTTTTAAATTAGTGCTTAAAATTTACAGAAAGGTGACAATAATGAGATATAATCCGATTTGGCAATTAAATAATAACACAGGTCAACAACGTTTTGTTCTAGGAAAGTGTAGGGTCATTTTCGAAGTAATTTTTTGCGTAGAATCCGTCAGGATTTTGAGATATCCTAACCTAAAAGTGCAAAAACGCTGTTTTTGCCCATTTTTGAGGCTATGTAGATACGCAGATTTTGCTCTTCATAAAAAAGTAAACATAGTATTTTAAAGTATAAGTCTTTCTCTTTTAAATGCCGTTGAGTTTGCTTAAATATCTTTATTCTTCACTGAGATATCGCATTTTGAAGTTACCTATATTCCGGGAGCCAGGGGTCGATTTTGGACTGCGCTTTTATACCGCTAAATTTTTGACTATACTTGTGATTTAGCTTTCATGAATAACGAAAGTAAACGTCAGCTGGCGCACCCGCGGTGGGTGTGATTGTGGGAGGGTACGAAACGTGTCGAAAAAAAATTTCTACCAACTCATTTTATACCGGCTGAAATTTTTTTCATGTATTGTTGACATTTATTTAGTAGAATACAAAAAAAGTCAGCTGCGCGGTAGAGGGGGAAAATACGTCAGCTGAACCTGTAAAATAAATTAAAAATTAAAACTACTACTGCGTTTATAGCGGTGGTGGATGTGTGACCGCATGATACATTCTTGCTTCGGCTGAAGGTCTTCCCACCGCTATAAACGCAGCTGATCGCCATTATTATATTTTCATATGTGTCCAAAATTATGTAAAAAAATTTCAATCGGCATAAAGTAGCTTTACTTTTTATGTATTTTACACGTTTGCCTGTTCAGCTGACGCATTTTCCCCCCTCTACCGCGCAGCTGACTATTTTTTTTAGTCTAGTATATGTCAACAATACACACAAAAAATGTCAGCCGGTATTAAATGAGTTGTTAAAAATTTTTTTTCGACACGTTTCGCAGCATCCTACGCACATACCCACCGCTACTGGACCAGTTGACGGTTGGTTTCGTCATCCAATGGATGGTGTCTGCCCTTAGTATTAAAATCAGTGATGAGGTCAAAATGACCCCTGGCTCCCGGACTACTAGGCTTTCTTACAATTTACCAATTATTCATTAAAATGTCCAGTGAAGCAATTCAAATTAAATATTTAAAAATAGAATTTTAATAAATTTTAATAATTTTTAATATATATTTTTTTAATTTTTTAATGTTTTTTTTGTGCAAAAACAACGGCTATAAATTTTGTTTTAAATTGATATTATTATATTACTATTTTTATTATATACATCAAAATAAATTTATTCATCCCTCAGCTTTAAAGAAATAAATAACAATGTTAATTTAGTAAATTAATTTGTATTTACAATATTTGACGAGTAAAAATTTAATTTTTAGTTATAAGAGCCCGCATACCTTTTTATTTGTGAAATACTGAAAATATAATAAATTAAATCGTTTTTGTTTTTTTTTGTCACGTCCATCGCGCTAAAATGGGTATGAACATTTTTTATATTTCTTCTGCTGATAAAAGCGTACAATGCGGATGACGTGTTTTTGTTTTACAATTCTAATTATCTGAAGTCATCTTAATTCTATATATGTTACAAACTCCTCCAAGCAACCAAAAATTAAATCCGTTCCAAATGCAAACATTTTCTCACATAAATCCGTTCCCTAGGGATTAAGGTGGCTCCTGCTGCTGCATTGATTGCATCTAACCAAAGTTAAATTCGGGTATAGCCTTCTATGGCAAACACAGCAGAAATATATGTACTTCGGATCCAGGGTTAAGCTGTGCTAAATAGGGCAGCTGCCCTTGGTCAGGACAAAACCGAGTCATTCTGTTACACAGTGAAATGCTATCACCTATTTTAGTTTAAATTTAACGTAACTAAAAATAAATAATTGGCGCGTACACTTCTGTTAGATGTTTGGCCGAACACCTTCGCCTATTTGTGGCGTGCGTCTTGGTGTTGTTCCACAAATGGAGAGACCTACAGTTTTAAGCAACCTCCGAATGGTTTTTTTATGATGTTTGCCATTGCCTGCCAAGGGGCGACCGCTATTAGAAAAAACGTTTTCTATCATTTTGCTGCTTCATGCACGGGGATTCGAAACTAGGCACTATCTAATGGTAGTCCCTCACCAACCCATAACTCCACGCAACTTAATTGAGATATTTAAATTTTTAATCGACCCTCCTCTCTAATTATTGAATGAAACTGGCGGGTGTATTTTCACATTTTTCTGCATCCTCCAAAAAGATGGACGTACATACTTAGAATAACGGCTTTTGAATAGACAAAGCCTTTTTAATTATTAAAATTTTTAGTTTCATATCCACGATAGATATGAAATTTCTGATCTGCATCGTTCACGTACAAATCCAATAAATAAAATTCAACTTACTATATGATTCGAGTTAGACTCTAACTTATAACTAACTATATTTCATATTTCTCTTCTTCCAACCAGTCTGGTCTCCCATTCGCTGAGGTACTCTGCAAGAATCGTTATGTGGGTCGCACTTTCATTCAACCATCGACGCGCCTGCGCAAACTTGGTGTTGCCAAGAAGTTTGGTGCGCTCTCCGAGAATGTGGCCGGCAAGAGGCTAGTGTTAATCGACGATTCAATTGTGCGTGGCAACACCATCGGACCCATTATCAAGCTTCTCCGCGATGCTGGCGCAGCAGAGGTGCACATCCGAATAGCCAGTCCACCTCTGCAATATCCCTGCTATATGGGCATTAACATTCCAACGCGAGAGGAGCTCATTGCTAACAATTTGAATGCGGAGCAATTGGCACGACACGTAGGCGCTGACAGTTTAGAATATTTGAGCGTAGAAGGGCTAGTGAAGGCTGTGGAAATGAATAAGAAATCTTCGAGTCCGCGTAAAGGCGCTCATTGTACGGCCTGTTTGACCGGCGAATACCCCGGCGGGCTTCCGGAAGAGTTAAGCTGGTGAATGGGGGGGTGTGTAGAGATTGAGCGAAAGTGGCTAAATAATTTTAAAACTACATTATTATATTACATATCGTCACATACAGTCACACTTTTAGTTTATGAAGTGCTGTAAGACAGCGATAAATGTTTACGTGCATATAATTGGTTTTCCTTTCTCTTTTTTTGAATTTGTTTTTGTTTTTTTGCTAAATTATGTGTCACAACTTTCACTGTTGTTTAATTATATATTTAGCAGCTAAAAGAGACATTTCTATCATTTATTAATATTTCATTGTATAATAAATATTTGCCTGTACATAGTAAGAAAAACTATTGCATTTAGCTCTATAAGCATTGATAGCCTAACGCAGCATTCCCATTTTAAACATGTAATTAATATTTGTAATTGGTGTAATTGTAAGTTTCGCCACTTACAAGTTTGGCACTGTCATATTTTGTATACTTTAAGCACTTAAAAATCTGCCTACAATAATAAATAAAAATATAAACATATACTGACTCACAAAAGTTTTCATCAACTATTTTTGAAAAGAATATCGGAGGTCTTTTTTTATTTTGACCAGTTTATTAGGTCGTTTTTGTAATAGCATTAACATTCCCCATATATGTATGTAGGTATGTATGGGGAATACTGTCAGAGTGACAGTCTTTGGTCGGACATACATTCGAGACGTTCCAGTAACGTAGAACTAACTGACTTTCGTGGTAACTTATTTTATTCTTGTCCATATTATTATAAACATCAAAGGAAGGAGAATATATGTACATATCCTGTTCAAGGTAAGCTGGTATAGAAATCGAATCAATAATCACGCTCACCTCTCATATAACGATAATTGTAAAGAAAGAAAAAAATGTGATATCCCTTACTCGTATAAATAAAGCAAAGATATGACGCAAGTAAAATTTTGGTAAATGGGCGGGAGGGCATGGTAGGGCTTTCGTGTAAATGGTAATTGATAACTCGCTCCAACTTGGTACACATTTTGCCTCCACCTCATTTAGATCGGACATAAATATTATTGTACAAAGCCTAGTAAAACTTTTGATCAAACAGCTTTAAAAGATGCGGCATTTTATTTCCCGAGAAAATTGCATTTGCCTTGAAATTCAGCAATATGATTATTGAATAGTTAGCTGTACGGCACACTTAAATAAACACAACTCGGAAATGGCGATTCTCTGACTGTGTTTCTGCTATGAAAAGACTCATCATAAAAAACCATCTACAGTTCGGAGACAGAATAAAACCGTAGTCCCATCTATTTATGGAAAAACATCAAGACGCATTAACAAATTGGAGAAGAAGCTCGGTCAAATTCCCAACAAAGGATTGGCGCCGTATTTACGCCAGAAGATGAATTTGTTATGTTTATTTAGTATTAAAAATTATTTCATTTACTTTGCTTAGTATTTATGTTGATTTTACATTTTGGAAAAAAATTCTACAAACATATCTATTCTTCCAAAGACAGACGTAGGACAATTGACTTACTGATATTCATTTCTCTGTTTCCTTTTATTTCACATCTTTTTGCGGTCGTTTAAGAATGTCGTACTTTGCTTTTAACGAAAAGGACGTTTTTCTTAATGTTCGGTTAATCATTTCGAGTTTATAAGTGTAAATTTTTAAACACAAACGCAACTATGAAAGTACTTTGAAAAAAAGCCGATCACAATTAAAAAGATAAAGAAATACTTGAAAAGCTGCCAGATATAGGATAACTAAGAAGCAGTCGAATAAAATGTTGGCACATCTTTGGTGAATGAAATCAATTTTCGGTTCGCTTTACGTAAATAAAATATCGATTTTGCATAGAAATGTTGTTCGTATTAACCGGAAAAGTACGTTCACATATGCTGTGATTAGCAATAAATCCAGAAAAATTAATCGCCCTGGTCACATAAGGGGTTAAGGATAGTTAGAATTAAAAAAAAATTTAATTGTTTTTTTTGCGTTTTCTTAACACGTTGGCTGCCACTTCGCACGTTTTCATGCGACACCTAAATGTTACCCTGAGGCCACGTCACACACTTTTGTACATTTTAATATGGAATTTTACATAGAATTTGGATTCTCTGGCCTATGGTGAACATTTTGGTGAATTTCCCATGGTCGTTGTGTATTTTTAATGGTATTTTTTTGGATAATAAAAAAGTTGTAAATTAAAATTTGTCTTTTTATTAATTCTTTTACAAATTAATTCATTTATGAACAAAACAAATATAAAAATATATATGTATGTAAATTCAAATGGAAATCAGTAGAAAAACAATAAACTTAAAATTAAAAACTCAATTTTTTAATGGAGATCAGTGCAAAAATTAATTCTTCTGGTGGGAATATTTAAGAAAACATTCTACACATAGTTGCGATTTAAAAAAATAAATAAATAATTGGCGCGTACACTTCTGTTAGGTGTTTGGCCGAGCTCCTTCTTCTATTTGTGGTGTGCATGTGGATGTTGTTCCACAATTAGTTGCGATTTCTTGGGGCATATAGGGCAGTAGGTGGTGGTCCTTTTCAAGCTCTTTCTGGCTGTTACTCTATCCGCAGATTTTTTTGACCTGTCATAACACAATACACAAGCACGCCTTATTGTTTTTCCGTTGTGGTCCTTTCTTTTTTCTATAAAATATTTTCCTTTTGTTATGGGTTCTGGAGACATGAAGTCCAACAAAGCATTTGGAGCCTCCTGCCGAAACTTGGTTATTGAAATTTGTTTGTTTGTAGCCTTTTTATATATTATAAAGGCATTTACGACAGACATTCCTAGTAACAGTTCAAAAGCCAGTTGCGGTACCACTTAACAACTCTTCTGAGAGTGGTGGCGTAGGCGGCCATTTGATCGGATATATCAACACCTAATTTGGCTTTGTTGTAATCAATAACAGCAAGAGGTTTTTCAAAAGCTCGTTGCCTTCGCTTTCTGGTGGATGGTGGGTTGTTCGTACTGGTGGATGGTTCATTACTGTCTACATTTTGATGGCTCGACGTGGCTACCATTACAGGGGAAATTGAAAAACTAAGTAAAATAAACCAAAAATATCAAATACAACTCAAAAACTACAAAAAATTACTGTCGCACATTTTCGTGCGACGTGGCCCCACAACATGTTTTATGATCTCCCAGGCCATGTCGCACGAAAATGTGCGACACAAAAAAACCATTATAACTGCAAAATTAGCGACCAAAATAAAGTCGCGAGTAGCCAAAACTTATTTTTAGGCACTAAGAAACAAAAAATAACATAAATAAGTTGTTGGCCTCAGGTGACCAAAATTGTTAAATGACACTGCTACTGAACGATCAAAATTCTAAAAAGGCTTTGGCAGCCAACGCGTTAAAGTATAATATCTTAAAAATATTGTGCGGAAATTTGAAGTGAATCCGAGTTATTCAACAATTAACAAAGGACGCCCGGGCAAAAACAAACAAAAACTTTAATTGCGTTTTTCTCAAAACTATGTTTTTCGAACTGGTGATCACTGTAACTTAAAAACCGCTTGGTATATTTCAATAAAATGTATACTGCTTTTAAAAAACATAAAAAACTCGTGCCTGATCGAAGGATTTTTTTTTTAAAATTTCGATTTTTTTTTACAATTAATTTTCGGTTTTTTCTCGAAAATCTGAAAAATATATTGTTAATTTTGAAAAAAAAACTTCGGCCAGGAACAAGATTATCTCTCTTTCTCTTGTCCGATTGATTTTAGATTTTTTTCCAAGGACTTGTGATGATCACCGCAAAGGACTTCTGGAGAAACGGGCTCCACACAAACAGCGACAACTTTAACAATTATTAATGTTCAAAGGTGCAATGTCGTTCTCACGAAGTCGGTTCTACGTTACCGGAAGGACCCGGATTTATATTCTGCCAAGTACTGTCACTCCAGCAGCATTCTTCGTACGTATATGTGGAATATTTATGATGTTACAACAACAATTATTAATTTTTTTTTGAAATTTTGCTAAAGTCAAGCCGAAACATGATGTATTAATGCTATGTTTTTATTTTCGTAAAATAAAGCAACTGACTAGCAAAAAAAAATTATTGAAAATCATCATTTTTTCGGGCCTCTGACTACTCCTAACCCCATAAGGTAGATAAGCTGCAAAATTTACAATCAGCTGTCAAGACTGTTTTAAAAGGTTTTTCTTCATAGAAATTGGTTTTGTGGATTATTTTATTGTTTTTGGTTTGTTTAATTATTATTAATGATATGAAGAAAAGGCAAAGAGAAGCAATAGTTAATTTAAATGCGTAATTTTCTGCTAGTAATAAACAGTTGGAGGAAATCCGTAAACGACGTCTACTGAGGTTGCAAAAAATTATGGCAGCAATACGCATGCGTAATTCGATATTACATTCTATAATAGGCATTAACAGGCCAAAGCGTCGATGGACACACGCTTTATTCTGTAACATGAAAGCATAATTAATAATATCTAGCAAAAAATGTTATAAGAATTATGTCTGAAAAGCTCTTTTCTTTGCCGCCGTCCATTTCATTTAGTTTTTACATTGACGTTTCACCTTATATTCGTAATAATAATTATCGATAACACAGAAAACACATGGTTGTACCGAAAAATACATATTTATAATCTAAGATTATTTTATAATCTCGGATTTCGGGAGGAAAATTTTGTATGTGTAATTTCGCTTTTTAATTTCGGATTGGAAGTTAAGCTCGAAAAAGCAGATAATCTAGTTATATGTGAACCTTTTATAAGTCTCGTTTTAAGCGACGAAATAGTAAACTACTGCAACAACAACAATGTATGTTTTCTCAAAATTTGGCCCGTACTTTTTGATTTGGTTTGCCGTCGCTGCAAGTTTTTCTCAACCCGAGTACGTTTTAAGCGGAAAGTACTGTATATACAATTAAATATATATTTATATATATTCCTTTATGTTTATTTAATAAAGCTTATATATCAACTGTAGCATACGATTTTTTTTTTGTGATTTGTTTCTTTGAATTATAGATCCGCCCAGATTAGCGAAGTAGTACTGTGCTTCATTTGAATGTGGCACATTTTTCCCATGAGTGTGTATGTATGTGTGTATGCATACAATGGTATGATTTACGACTTCGCATTCATCGAACTTGAAACTGGATTTAATTAACGCGATGCGAAATTGTTTACTGAATAATAAGAAACTAAAGAGAGGCTGTAGTGTAAAAGGAAATATACTTGATTGGACTTCTGTGTAAACATTATTTATCATTCGAAGAACTACTGACAATTTCTGCATATATTTGGTTTTTTTTTTTTTGGTATTTAACATATCCTTTGTATCTTTGTAGAAACCAAAACAAACCAGTTAGCGAAAGACAAGTGCTGAGCTTGAGACTGCAAATGGTCAAAAATTTCCCCGAATAGAGGCAAAAAAAAAAAAAATAATAATAACAAACATTTTTCATATCTGTTCAATACAAATAGAGTGTACATTTACTTTTTTCAGAAACCGTAAAGTACACACGACAGGAATGAAGCCTCTTGAAAAATGCATTTATGTATGTACGTACATATGTATGTACATTTGTGTATTTCAAGCTATACAACTGACGAAATAATGAATCTTTTTTTTTTTTGGTTGTTTACATTAATCTAATTTAACTCTTAAGTTTTTGTTTACAAAACCCCGCGATTTTGATACTTTCTTTTTAGGCTTATCACCAACCTCATCTAGAATTACGTAACGGCAAAGTTGGACTCATTTTGCCACTTCACACTGGATAATCTTTTATTCTATCATTCTTGAAATAGTTTCGAATGTTCTTAGCATTTAACTACTTCCACCAATCAATTTGGAAAATAGTGTGCAAGACTACTACCACCTAACTAATTTAAAGGAAGAGTGCATAGCGACAACTGGATGTGCTATGGAGATTCGCCCTGCACATACCGTAAGCTGTGAAGGCGCGTTTGGATGTGAATAAAAAGTCAAGGGAAAGGAAAACTAACGATTTTCTTAATTTCCGTGACGAATTTTTTACATCACCTTCGTAGAAAGTTGCACTTGAATTATTATTAATTAATTTTTCACCACCACCAGCACGGTGGTATGGGTATGAAAGGTCCAATTTTCCGTTACTCTGCTGCATACATAGATACGACAGAGTTTAAACAATTACCTCGGTTGTTTTGACTTTGAAAGCTTCGGTCGATTGTGGCTTATTGACTTATAGACCTTTGACTTCAAAAAACCACTGAAGAAAAAGTGTTGCGGGATCAAATTGCTCTGTCGCATCGCCTCTCACATAATCTTGTAATCTATCAACAAAGTCAGCCATCATCAGCCATTAATCCAAATTAGAAGCCTAAGCGAATATTCTCTCCCAAAAATAAAACAAAAAAGTTAAGCGCGAAATGCCCTACTCAAAGTTAATCTTTATTAAGCGCGAAATATACTACATATGTAAGCGCCTTGCAAAATCTTTTTCAAACCTTCTTTCTTTATTTTCTCGTACACGACAAAAGCTTGACTCCTTCAAACACAAATCTTTTGTTCACTTCTGGTAAGCGTTGACTGCGCACAGCGACTGTGCAGTGGAAGTCGCTGGCTTTCTTTCGCTAAATTCTTATTTCACGTTTATAATTTAAAAGACTTTTCGGTATTAAATGCCCTTAAAATGTTATCATTCATAAAATATTTCTTAAGTTCGCCGTTCGCCTTTTCAGTTCTGACTAATCCGTAACCTCATACCATTCTTGCCTATTGCTCATAATTCTTAAATCATATTTCTATGACTCGATCTATTCATGAGTTCAATGCAATTAGTTACACAGCCTCTCTCGATTTTTCTGTTTCTAGGCCAGTTTTTTGCATCTTTCGAATTCTGCTATTTAGTTTTTGAAATTCTTGCATATACATAATTAGTTTGAAGTCATTTTGTTATTCGTAGTAATTACTTACCTTTTTTTGGCTTCTGCTGCGGCATGTACCTTGACGCGGTGCAGAGGCTTAATAGAATCTCAAACCGGATCCAGGCACCGGGAGGAATCGGCGTTTTGTTGGGTGATGCCTCACCATGATATTGTTATTGTAGCAACTTACTAAACCCTGTGAGTGCAGTGTAGTCATCGGTCATCTTCGTCTAACTCACCTAACGGTAGACCCAGAAAGTGTACTCTTTCAATAGTTGGGTCCAGAGGAAGAGGGGTGTTAGGTGAGTACGTTTGTTAGGGCATGTGAATAGGTGGTTAGTGTCGATATATATTGGGTATGTCGGGGTCGATTCTGGATAAGTAGGAGTTTCATATAAACTTTAACCAGTTTATACGTTCATCCCATTAGACGATTTTTAGACAGGAGACCAATTCGGCTGCATTAGAACGGCGCTTCCTCAACACCGGGCCAACTTGAGGCGTAACGGTGGCCTTACCACTCTTTACTATGAGAACGTGGAGACAAAAGACTACCGGAACAAAGTAATACAGCCGGAGGCCATGTTTAGTAAGGATGGCAAGGATATCGGTGGTCCAAATGATCCCAGCGTCAACCATGCCCTCTATTGTAGCAATCTCTGCAGACGGCGAACCCAGACAGGTTGTTGTTGTTGTTGCAGCAGCATAAGCATTTCCCATGCATATACGAGGAATGCTGCTGAAGTGACAGGCCTTGGCCGGATATAGCTCCGGGTCCTTCCGGTTGCGTAGAATCGACTGTTGTGAGAACTGGTCAGACGGGTCACTGGGTCTACATAATCAGCGCAAGTTACAGGTGTATATGAATACGTACCTGCATAGGTATTCTTAACCGTTTGTATGTCTAGCTCTGATACACAAACTCTGGTAGTATTTTAAGAAAAAAATTGAACTCCCAAAAGTAAAGAAGCACATTCAAAATCATAATTGTTCCGCTTTTTCTATTATAGGAAATACAATTAAATACTTTATTTATTTGTGTACTATTCACCCGCTTTATACATATTAAATTTTTCGCTTTAGAGTATAAAAACAGAATAAATATAACTAAAGTCAATGAAATAAACATACTAAGCAAGAAACAAGAATATAATAGTAGTCATCACTTCATTTTTAGATTTTGTATTATTTCACTAAATTTGTTTTTGGTATATCATTAATGCTATACCTTCAATTGTCTATAGATATTAAATTTGATTGATTAAAGTCGCTAACTTATTACGATGCAGCATTGTTGCATTTAGATCCCTGCACGCTAAACAACTTAATTTATTTCCAGGCCTGCTTCAAGAGTTTGCGTGAAGCCAAATGTTTCACCACTAATGAACCGCTTGTTAGGGCCAATAACACAACAGTAATTAAAATATAGTCAAAATCTTCTTTAAGCAAATCAAATGTTTTCGATGGAGCAACGCGGGTAACGAACATATCTGAAAAGGAAATGAATGTTGACATTTTTAGATACTTCTAAATATATTCCTCATTTACTTCAATAGTATCATAGCCAAAAAAAAACCCCAAAATGTAGAGAAAACGGTTTGCAGGTTTCCAATTTGCTATGCCTCCTAAAGTAAAAGTAAGCACATACGAGTATTTTCATCCCATACTGTTAGAAGACATCGCCAAACATTTCACACATTTTTTACACAGCATAAAAGACGAGCTTGTGATTTTTCTGATTATGACACTGTTGAACTAAATGATCGATATTGTAATTATTTAATTTAACAATAGGTCTGTTCATGTAAAAATTATCCCGTAACTTGTCAGTAATTTAATTTTCAAGAATTCACTCTTAAAGAAAAAATTTCAAAAAAACTACATGAACGTAAAACTAGTACTAATTTGCAAATTTACGAACACCTGATTGAATTATTGGGTGCAGTTGGCACCTCGTATAAAATTAAAAAAAAATAAAAAATAAAAATAAAAATAAAATGACTTACTAGCCAGATGTTTTGCTTTTTATTTACAAGAAAAATTACCTGCCTATTTAAAATTCGACAAACTTTCCCTCCAACCCAATATATTGCCAAATTAGTTAATAAGTACATATATACCATTGGTCGATTCCTATTTAATAACATATATGACTTCAAATAAACTTTATAAATTTTACCTAAAATGTATTTACTTACATTCTTCATTTTAATCACCATTTTTATTTAAACTTATAACTTTGGCTTAATTCGCAAATGCGATCAGCTCTTTTTCTCACTTGCAAATTCTTCTTCTTCTTCCTCTTTCATAGCGTTACAACGCGGGGTGCGTCAAAGCTTCCTTCAAAATGATCCTCCAAAGCGGTCTATCTTGAGCTGTTGCTTCGTAGTTACGTATTCCCAGCTTCTTAAGATCGTGTTCCACTGCGTCTATCTAACAGTTCCTCGGTCTGCATTTGGCCTTCCTGCACTTGCAAATTCTTACAAGTAAAAATTTATCCAGTAAAAACTTGCAACTTCCCCTCAAAACGAAATGTAATTTTTCTTTCTCACTTTCCCCTACATTGCAATTTTTGTGCATCGATGCATACCAAAACTTGATAGTTTCTAACAATTGTTCATGAACAGACCTAATAGCTACCTCTTAAGTCTATTAAAATTTAACGAAATTGTGTACGTGCACTCACCTAAACCAGTCGCCAAAACCAAGCATGTGCTTTCCAATCCGCTAGGTGCAGTGAAGATATTACTTAAGCGTGCAATTGTCTGATTGTAGTTGATAATATTTTCTGTTGGCAATGGCAATTCTGGTATGTAAGGTATTGCACCCTCTTCACGGCCCTGTGTGTTCGATGTGATCGGGCGACGTGGATCGAGTAGAATCCAAGGCATTTCAACAATGGCACCACTCGCCGTACCGACTATAGAAGACAAAAGCAATTTTTTTTAGTGTTCAATAATTAGTTGAATGCCAGCTGATAGCGAACTATGTACATACTCAACACATGCTTATTTGTAATGCCACGCTCGGTAATAGTTTCACGCATCGACTCCACAATAGTGGGCACAATGTAGGATTGACGTTCAACCATAGGCATTGGTGGTGCATTCAGTGAGCTCCAGACAGTGCTGTTCGCCTGCGTTTTACCTTCATATAATTCAATTGTTGCTATACAAAAAAAAAAAATGATAGAAAAACATTAGCCTCACAGTGCATATATACATAAACACAAATATTTACTTATTTCAGTGCGTCGCACTTTGTCGTTATAGTACGAATATACGAGCCAATTTTCCGAATGGACAATGTGCAGCGGCACGCGCGCCCGGCGATGTGTCATGGAGAAAACAATCAAGCCAGAAACAGCGTCAATAAGATAGATGTTCAGCAGGTCTGTGGAAGCGGAACACGGAGACAAATAATTTAATTAGTGTATGTATATTATTCCACCAATTCAGCCAGCGTAGCTGAATGAGGTTGTGCATGACAACCATTCGGTAGACCACGGGTTCTAAACCCAAATAACGCAACACCAAATGAAAGCTAAGACAAACCTCCGAGAGTAATTCTGCCATAAAAAATCAGCTAGCGTTCGGAAGCAGCATAGTACTGTAAATGCCTCAATTTGTGGAACAACAACAACACTCACACCACAAATACGATGAGGAACTCGGCTAAATTATATGTATATGGCATCAACACTTACATTTGTGCACAGGATCGGTGGCTTGTGTTACTACAGCCACCAAATTTGGATTGATATACTTGTAAAGCACCGAACGATCACCCAGCACACGTCCTTGTGAGTGCACATGCTCTAAGGGGTTTTTGGCAGCTACAGCAATTAGCTGGTGGTCTTCGTTATGGCCATCAAGGCGTACATTCCAAATTGGTAGACAATTCAAAGCCTATAAAAGAAACCAGTTAGAACCTACAATGGTAACCAAAGCAGTATAAGGTTTGGAGCTTACGCCATCAATAAATTGTACATAGAAACCATCAAGTGTTGCAGTCGCTTTGTCCGCTGTAAACAAGTACATTCCATGTGCCTAGAAAGTTAAATTTACCAAGTCGTTTAGATGGAATTTTAATGTTAAACTAAAATTATGTAATATTTTACCATTTCTTGCACGTATTGCGGATACACGGCGACATTGTTTTGAGAATCGAGTAGCAATAATCCTTTTATAGAGTCCTTTTCCGATTCAGCGAGCAACGTTAATTGCTTAATTTTGTAATTTAGCTTCAGTAGGCCACCTTCGGAATGTTTACCATTAATAGGATTGAAGCGAAAGAGCATGCCATTGCCCGTTGACTGAATCAGGGAGAGAAAAAAACACTTAACTCTAAATCAAAAACTAAAAAATATATATCATAGTTTCACTTACCTTATCCTTAGCCACAACAGTGCAGAGTGGCTGCAGTGGGAAGTGTTTGGATGTGCGCTGTACTAGCAAACGCATTGGCTCCTGATTTACAAAATTTTCCACATCTCGCAAATACTGTTGCCAATGATGTTTACCATTTATGTTATCTATGCCAAAGATTTTGCCACTACGTGTCAACACAACCATCATTTTGTGCAAACCAAAGGAGTCACGTACTAGACCGGCTTTTTGCGAGTCACTAGGTGGTTGACCCAAACCGATGACATGCAGGAAAATGCTTTTCATCTGCATTGCTTGTGTAGCGATGCGGCGCAAAAGGGCGCCGGTAATATCACCTTATGAATAAAATTCAAATTATTTTGTAATAGATACTTATTAACAAATGCACACCAATAATATTGCGTAAAGAAACAAAATCCAATGAAAAGCTTAACGGCACACAAACCAGTTCAAATGGTATTTGAGCATGTAGATAAAAATTGGATAAAAAATAAAGACCAAAAAATAAGCAAGCAAAGGTTAAGCACAAACAGCTTCAGAATTAAAAAAAAAAGAAATAATAAGATTACAGCCAAATGAAAAGCACGAAAATCATTAAATTGCGAATATTTAAATTTTTTTGATAGTTATGCTTACTCACTTTCAAATCCCCTTGCATCCTCTTATAATCCCAAATGACAGCAGAAAAATGTTTGATAATTAATCAAAAATTTAATTAACTAAATTGTTATTAAATAGGACTATTAAATACCCACACTTACAACTCTGAATCTCTATACTTAAACGCCTTAAAAACCGTTTTTCTTTTTGTATAATTGTTTTAATTATATTATTTAACTCACCAGTATTGCCTTTCATTTCATTCTCCAAGGTGCCTTCCGCATCAGCCAGCGGTAAATCAATGAATTCGCTTGCCACTATGTTCGCCAAGGACTCCTGACGCACCCAGCGTAGTTTTCCCTGTTGCACAGCCAAAATAGCCTCATCTTCTGTGGCCAGCACATACAAGCAACCTTCATCTTTCGATGTACAGGCGAAAGTTTTCAGCGTTGGAGTGCCATAGTAATCTGGATAGTCCATATTGATTGTCATCTTTGGCACTGGCTCACAGCTATCCACATAGTGTCCCCGAATTTGTAAAACCTTCAAAAAATTGTTAATCATTTTTACTTTAATGTTTGCTTATATTTGTCACATACTCCGTTAACGACATCAGCTTGTGCTAAAACGCGTCGCTGTTGGAATTTTCCTAATAAGAAGCTATTGCTTCTGTAATTATTACAAACAGCAGTGGCTTCATGTATGCTGACTAGTGTGTTATCAATCACATATGCGCCGCTTATAGCCTAAACAATAATAATAAAAAAATTCAATGCATTTACAAAAACAAAAGAAAGCATGTATTTCCCACCTCGACAGCGCGTAGTTTGTCTTTCGGAATTTCCGCTAGAGTTTTTCGCAGTACCTGCGGTTGGCTTGCTGTCAAATCAAGCCCAATTAACTGGTTGCCATCCAAACAGGTGTAATAAACACCACTTAGTACACATTTGTCGGCATTAATCCATGCAGCGGATATTCTACCGGTTGTCTCTGTGGCATGGCCAGTAGTTGCAAAATAAGGAGTCACTTCAATGTGACTGCGCCATGTGGGGATCACATGATACAGTAAACCGTTCTTATAAAACCAAAATGCCGACTCTGCACGATCTGACTGTAAGGGCATCAAGGACCACTCCCACTCTAAGTTTCCGTTGGCTACATTCCAGCCACGCACCAAAGCAGGCGCATGACCTTGCACGGTGAGTGCATCGAAGCCATGCTTCGAATTGGTGGGCGCTGCAGCTGTGCTCTCTGGTTCATTTATATTCACTGAGGCAGTTCCCACTTGCATTAATTTCAACTCACCGCGCGGGGAGTTCTCGAGCACTTGCCGCCACAATATTTTTCCTGTTTTTGGCTCCAATACAGCCACAACATTTTCATGCGTACTAACCAACAAACGCGGGCTAAGCGAATTCAATTCCAATTGGGCCTGTCGAAGAGCTCCAATGTGTTGAACTCTCCTAAAGAAAGTATTTATTAAACATTAATTACGATAACTGAATAAATCTTACGTGTTTCACACACTTACCAATCAAATTTCTTTATTTGATCCTCATATAGAGCATTGACACAATTTGACAGGAACAACAAAACCACAATTAGGGCTACAGAGCAGATAGCGCTTCGCGAACGCATTGTGTACCGAATACCGTGTGCACTTTGATCAATAACTTTGTCTTTTATTAACGCCTAATTGAAGCTAAGTTGAGAGAGATGTTTAATTGCGAATATGTAATAAATTCGCACTCATTACCGGCCAAAGCTGGGCGAAAAAAGAAAAAGGTATAATTGACTAAATAAGAAAAATCAAGTGACAGACAAATTTTTTAGACTTCTTCTTCTTCGTCATCACATAGTAAATAGACATGGTGAAGAGATAAGGTTACGATAAATTTTATACGTGAAAAAAGAAACGAAGGAATAGGTGATTCATGTGAGGTCATCCGTACCATCCGTAAAATTTACCTGTTACTGAATATATCCTTGTTGTTGTTTGTTGTTGTTTTAACAGCATAGTCAGCCCTGTCAGTGTAGGTATATCATCTGTCGTCTTCGTCTAGCTCATCTAGGGGTAGGCCCAGGAAACATGCTGTTTCGACGGGTTGGGTCCAGAGGGAGAGGGGGGTTAGATGAGTCTGATTGAGGGGGCATGTGAAGAGGTGGTTAGTGTCGTGCGGGGTCCCTTCACATGCCGGACATGTGTTTGGTATGTCGGGGTCAATTCTGGATAAGTAGGAGTTTAACCTGCTACAATATCCAGAACGTAATTGTGCCAATGTTACACGGGTCTCACGGGGAAGCTGGAGCTCTTCATCTGCAATAGGTGGTGGTTGGACTCCGATTACGGCATTCACAGGACGGGAGTTCATGAAGGTGGTAACGGTCTCCCGGTGAATGTCGTTTATTGACTGTCTGAATACTGTCCGGTCCAGTAGGTCTCGGTTAGTTATGTCCTGGAGTTCGTCAGCGTAGTCAAGGAGGTGTCTCCTGACGTGCCTGGGAGGCGGCTCGGGCTCAAGCAGGTGTCTGCAGGGGTGAAACCTGCGGTAACACCCCAGCAGGAACTGCTTGCTGAGCAATTTGTTGTGCTCCGCGACTGGGAGCATTTGTGCCTCGTTGTGCAGGTGTTGTATGGGTGACATCAGGAGGCACCCGGTCGCTGTCCGAATGGCGGTATTCTGACATGTCTGAAGCTTTGTCCACTGCGAATCACTAGTGCCAGGCGACCAGACAGGCGCAGCATAGTTTAGAACCGGCCGGCCAATTGCCTTAAATGTCGAAAGCAACAGTTCTTTGTCCTTGCCCCAAGTGCTGCCGGCCAGCGATTTGAGGACCTTGTTGCGATTTTGGACTTTAGTGGCAATTGCGGTTGTTGAATATATCCTCTTCAACCAGGGTGGATGAATTCAAATAGTGGTATGTTATAATACAAACCAGAACTCCTTGTGAAAATAAAATCATGGGGGGAATTTCTGCACGTATACAGTAAATATACAGTATGCAAAAACGACTAAATTGAAACGTATTTTAACATAACTTCAAATATATTATATCTACAGATTATTTTAATTCAAATGATATTGAGCTTTAGCAAGACTGGGTTAATCTGCTCAAAGGATTAATCTGCATATTTATACTTTTTTGACATAATAGTCAGGTATAACAGAGCTCAACTGTGTTGCCACTTCTACGATGTACAGAAGGCAAAGGCCCAGTTTGCTATGTTTTAACAATGAAATTCTTGGTCTCAACATGACATTTCTGTTTTAACATTAGCAACTAAAGCGTGTTTCTTGTGCTATCCAGTTAAGTACCAGCAGTGATATAAAATTGTGCTGTTTGGAACATGACAGCAAAAATTACTTTGTTGTTGCCTTGTTTGTTTGTGTACATTTTCGCTGAAGTTTTTATATTAAAACCAACTTATTGTAAAAAGTAAAATGATAAAATACAAGATTGCGCCTACCGAAATGTCATGACTTCAGTACAGAAAATAAACAATATAAAAGAGAGGAAGATTGAGCCAAAATGTGTAGAAAGCCAAGAAATATAGAAAGCATCGTGCAAATATACAACTGCATCTACATACATTTGCAAACGAAGCTTTGTGTATTTTCGATACTGACGTGACCAACTGTGAAATTCGTCAAAAGTAAAAGCGGTTTTCGGAAGGCACTGCCTCCTGTATTCTCTGTAGTGTTATATTTCACCACAGCAGCAGCCCTGTTTGCTACTACTAGTGTGACTGCGTAGTGACAAGAAGAAGCGTGAATAAAATAAAAAACATTATTTATGTACATTTTAATTGTTTACAATAAAAATTAAGAGGAAAGTATGATTGAAAAGAAAGCGGAGAAGGTTAAACATGAAACAAAACCTCGGGATGATGGCGTCGATTTGGAAAATCAATTTATACTTCGATTACCAGAGGTGAGACTTATTTAAAGCATTCCGTAGAATGTGTTTATTCTAAAAAGTTACCTTCTTGTTGTTGTACATTACAGGAGCCCGCAAAAGCATTACACGAAGCACTGCAAACGGGTAATCTTAAGGATCGGATGACAATTAAATTGGACAACGAGCTTCGCTATGGCGAGTTACGTTTTGATCATTGGCTATTACATGCGAAAGTGGTGGATTTGCCAACAATCATTGAATGCCTCAAGACCATAGATAACAAGAACTTCTACAAATCTGCTGATATTTGTCAACTGGTACCAAAGAACAA
Source organism: Anastrepha fraterculus (assembly GCA_037575425.1). Taxonomy (NCBI): domain Eukaryota; kingdom Metazoa; phylum Arthropoda; class Insecta; order Diptera; family Tephritidae; genus Anastrepha; species Anastrepha fraterculus. Next base: position 66,343 of record JAYXIM010027360.1, read on the forward strand.
TTATAACTTTTCTTATTTATTAACATTTTATGTTCTCCCCATTTCGTACAGGTGATATGTAAAGAAGAGCCTGATGCTTTAGATACAGAAAAAGAATCGCCCAACAAGGGCAAAAAGAAGGATCCTAATAAGGTGGACAAGAAATATTTGTGGCCTCATGGTATTACGCCACCATGCAAAAATGTAAGGAAACGACGTTTTCGTAAAACGTTAAAAAAGAAGAATGTTGAGGCACCTGAAATTGAGAAGGAAGTAAAACGACTTTTACGCATAGATAATGATGCCGTAAAAGTGGAGTTCGAAATTATTAATGAAGATTTAGACAAACGATCTTCAGAGCAACAATCCAAGGAATATAATGAAGGCGAGGAAGAATACAACGACGAAACTATGATTGAAGGTGATAAGAACAACGACTCATCTTCACAAAAAGACATAAACGTGGAATCGGATGGTGATTATGAAGATGGACCTTCTGGTTCAGCACCTATTGGTGGTGTAGGTGAACATGATATCTTTGGTGAAGAGGTATCTTCATCCGATGATGACGAAGATATGCGACGCGACACATCTCGTATGCGAGAGCTCGAGGAAATATCAAGACTATCGGCGGATGACTCGCGTATGTCTGACTTTTCGATTGGAGGCAATGGAGGTGGCGATGTTGCTGGCACCTCAACCAGTATAATTGGTGGAGCTAGTGCCGATAATGCGAACAGTATAAATACCTTGAAAGAAAACGCAAATGTATTCGACAAATCCATGTTTGGTAGTCCAACGGCCGATGCAGAGGACATAGTATCGAAATTCAGTGGTTCCAATTCGAATTTAGCAGCAACAAGCGGTTATTATGAAGAACAAAAGCGTAACGACTACGATGACGACTACTCAAGTGAAACTAATACAACAACACCACATATGAGCGCGGAACAAATTCAGAGTAGAATATCGGAATTGCGTAGGCAATACGAAGATTTAAAAACTCAACACACACAGAAAGCTCAAGAAATTTCATCCATACAAAATCCTACATTGAAACAACGCTTGCAAGAGACCTTGGACAATTTGCAAAATCAAATGGATGAAAAGGACGCGGAAATTAAGGACTATGAAAGCATGTTGTAGGGGAGAGTAAAAAGAAGAAATGATGATCATTTAAAATATGAAATTAATTTTAGAAGAATATGTAGGCTTATTTGAGTTGATTGAAAATACATATGTATATGTGCATACACATGTTTAACAAATCAAAGGTTTTTATTTCTTTAGGAGCGGGAGTAGTAAATCTTTGGGAAATATTTATTTTTTAGTGAATTTTGTATTCTTGAAGTCTCTGTTATGTTATTGACCACTGATGTCTTTGTCTAAAATGGCCAAAACATTACTCAATCCTACAAAGTTTAACTTTTTCCCTCTTTCAATACTTAAATTTTTTGTTATACCTGGGAATGTTTAATTCAAATATAGATTTTTCGCAAGTACTTCGAGATTTATTTTTATTGATGACATGCAAGTTAACGCCTCCTATACCACACACCACTAACCCAGTATGTAAACAATTAATTAAACATAGATTAATAGCGCAAGCCACTTCCCAAAAAATAAACAATAAATATAAGCGCTTACCATTAGCGAAAGTGTCAAACATGTCATTGACACTTTGCTAATGGAGGAAGTGGACATCATATATCACGTATGGTCCGCTTTCAATAGAATTAAGGCATACGTAGAATTAACCTAAGATTTAAGCTTCACTTATGAATATAGTTGTAAGCAGATTCTGTATAAATATTGAAATTAATAAAGTTTCGGATCAGTTTTTATCCGAGGTACAATGAAGACTCACATTTTTTAAAAAAGCTTTTGCTCTTGAAGCAAAAGTTAATTTTCATATTTTAGAATTTCTAACAAAACCCAAATTTATTAATTTAAAACTAAATTTTTACCCAAACAGTTATTTTCCTTTAATCTTGAAGAAGATTGAGATCTCTTTCCATATCATTTAATTCACATTGAAAAAATGGTCCACGCGTTGAAGTACTTTCTACAGCTTCTAGAGGTCGTGCTCATGCCCGTAACTGTTACGGTTATTGATTATTACGGCACTGATGTGTTGTAAAATCACAAAACGAACCCTAGGCTACGATAATTACTTTTCACTTTTAGTTTTAAAGAGTTTTATGTTTGTAGAGCAAAGTAATAATCGTCTGTGTGAATTGCGTTTATAGCTAAACCATTGAAGTTTTCACCATAAAATAATATTTTTCTCTCCGTAACCAATTACGTAGTGAACGAGTTTCTTTCATGACTTTGTTTCTTATTTTCATTTAAAGTACTCTTCGTACAATTATGCGATATGTTTATTGCCAGTTCTTCAATACCAGCTTAACCCCGCTTTCCAGTTACACTAAGCTTAAAAGTCCTATTAAACTAAGCTTAAACGTCCCCATAGTAGCAGTTGTTATCTAGAGAACTAATAAAATTTCAATAAGCCTATTTGATTATCACACAAAAATATATTATTCTTGCATCTTGCGAAAGTTTGTAAGACATAGAGAATCCTCCTAATGTAAATAACAGCTCTGGTTTTCTTCGCATGTTTTTATCTATTTGCAATCAGCTGTTTACAAACTAGCCTGTCAATTTATTATTCATATTGCAATAAGTTCGATATGGCTGCGAGCTTACGTTTTGGTGTTAATTTATTAAAAATTAACAGAAATTCTCTGCAAAGTGTTTGTCGAATTGCCGACAGCTATGGAACTCAAATGGTAAATACCACAAAAAGTGGATAACACATCTTTTTGTGCATTGTGCGCTAGTTGTAACCTAACCTCCATCTGATTTGTAGCAGCCAAGTAGTGGCTATTGCACCCAGGTGACAATTAAAGCCGCACCATTGGCTGTAAAAAAACAAAAAGTAAGTAAAGCTATGAAGGCATATTTGGAACGGGCACGGGAGCACGATGAATTTATGAAAACCCAAAAACTAGAGTACCAAATTGGGAAACGGCATTTAGCGAATATGATGGGAGAAGATCCAGAAACGTTTACGCAAGAGGATATCGATGTAACTAAAAATATTTTCTTTGCCTAGTCATAAAAAATTTAAATTATCTTCATTTCAGAATGCCATCGAATACTTATTTCCCTCGGGTTTGTTTGACGAACGTGCGCGCCCGTTAATGAAAAGTCCCGAAGAGGTGTTTCCAATGCGTAAAGCAGCGGAATTTGATGAGACTGGTCGGCCATTCCACAGTATGTTCTATACAGGACGACCAAATTTCTTTAAGTTATTATACGTAAGTAGCAATTGTGCTTCATTACTAATTATTATGAATTATTATATTATTTCTATTTAGGATATTGTCGAAGAGGTGAACAAATTAAATGACCTCGAAGAGCGCATGTTGCGTCGCGGCACACGCGCTGATCCAAATCAGAAAGTGTAAGTTTGAAATTTCGCTAATATTTTGTATAATTTATTAAAGAAAATTAAAATCTGTTTCCATTAAGTGACTTCACCGGCTTCGAGTGGTTGCCCAAGGATCAACTTGAAAAAATATTAGTCGAACAGATTAATGACTTAGAGTATATAAATTTCACAAATGCCATGGATCGCTTAGTATCGCTACCGTTTTCATATAAAAGCCGTGATTTTATAAACAAATTCGCTAAGCCATTGATGGATCAAACAAATCAATTAGAAATACCTAAACCAAAATTCGATACAGATGGTCGTCAATTTGTTACCACATATGGTATGTGTTTTTTATGTAGTTGAGCTGACCTCTCTGGATTTGAATTATTTTTACTTCTTCTTTTCACATAGAGTGTTTACGTAAGACCGCTCGTGGCGATGTCACTGTACGCCTGCCTGGTTCAGGAAAAATTACAATTAATGGCCAAGATATAACATATTTCGAAGAATTACAGAGTCGAGAGCAGGTGAGTTTTCAGGCAAAAACTTTTTTTTTTAATTTTCTTGAAAAGCTTAAAACAATGTCTCAATGCCAGAGAATTTTTTGAAATGAAAACGATTCTGTCAGGATATGTGGAAATATCTAAGTTGTGATACTAAAAGTATTGCATTTTTAAAATTAACTAATTCTAACAGGACCGATTAGGTTAGGTTATAATGGTTGCCCAGAAAACGAGCATGACAGGTACTGATGCTTAAATTTTATCATTGGAACCATTTACGAAGGTATGCGAAGGTACCCCCCACGACACTAACCACCTCTTCACATGCGCCCCTCAAACCGACTCATCTAACACCCCTCTCCCTCTGGACCCAACCTTGTCGAAACAGCATGTTTCCTGGGCCTACCCCTAGATGAGCTAGACGAAGACGACCGATGATATGCCTACACTGACAGGGCTACCAATGCTGTTAAAACAATAACAACGAATTTCGTCACGAAGAGTCTCCATATTTTGATATTTTCTCGGCAGGCAATGGCAAATCTCCGAGTGTATTTCTGCCATGAAAGGCTCCTGTTAAAAAATATCTGCCGTTCGGAGTCGGCTTAAAACTGTAGGTCCCTCCATTTGTGGATAAACATCCATTCTATTCTATCTTTGACCCAGTTTTTGAAAATCACAGAGATAAATGCTCATGTTTATTAATCTCAATGGGACTGGGATCTGATCCTGGATTTGGTTATGAAGAACATCAGTGCCAAAATGGCAATACGAGTTTCTGGTAAAATGGCGAGGAGTTCGCCTTTGGCGATAGTAAACCCTTCTGCCAGGAAAACACTCGGAAAGTCAGGCAAATAGAGGGATATTTTTTGTTGGAGGCAGTAAGAGAAAATGCTAACACTAAGCATTCGATCCATCATTTGGCCGTAGTGTTAAATATATCGTAGTTCTGGACAGACATGCTCAAATCCCTGTTCCGGTTAGATCTCAACGTAAAAGGAACCCCAAAATGGTCTGTGTAATTCTGTTTCTGGAGGAAGAAAAACAAGAATTTTACTATTCAACCTTTTTGCCATAAACTCAAACTTTGACTTGTGTCTTGATGAATACTATGTGACATACTCTCTTCATCTGTACTACTGGGATGCAAGAATTTTTAACCGACCAAAATACTCTTATTTCGACAGAATTTCCCGCAAGTTGTTTGGCAAATGTTGTTTTTATTGTCACACAACCAACAATTCACGTTAATACATTTATTTTCTTGAAGATACGCAGTACTGATTCCGGGGTACGATATTATAGATGAAATTTGATTTGGAAGACCAGATTTAGAAGTTGTTTTAGAATTTTGCAAAAATCCCAAACAAATTTGCTTTGTAGCATAGAGTTTTTCATTGACTGAAACACTATTTCGTACCATTTTTGAAGTTATTGTTGCATCAGAATAAACATTCCCTATGCGATTGCGCAGAACAACAGCTTCACAACGAGGCTTCTATGCTCTCGGTCAAGGAGCACAGTAAAATGCAAGCAATTTCTCCTTGGGTGCTACCGTAGGAATAAACCCTGCAGACATTTGCTAGAGTGCGAGCCATCTTCTAGGAGAGTCAGGAGTCTTCGACTAAACCGACGAGTCCCAGAACGAAACACAACTGTAACTACTGAACCGAACAGTTTATAGATAGATATTAAGTGACATTCATCGGGAGACTCTTACCACCTTCCTAAACTCCCGACCCCCGAATGGCGTTATCGGAGTCCAACCACCATCCATTGCAGACGAAAAGCTCCAGCTTCCCCGAGAGTCCCGCTTAACACTGGCACAACTACGTTCTGGATATTGTAGCAGGTTAAACTCCCACTTATTCAGAATTCACCCCGACATACCAAACATATGCCCAGCAAGGGGCCCGCACGACACTAACTACCTTTTCACATGCCCCTTAGAGCTCACACCTCTCTCCTTCTGGACCCAACCCGTCGAAACAGCGTATTTCCTGGGCCTACCTTTAGATGAGTTACGAAGACGACCCGCGTAACTATGGCACAATTACGTTAAGGATATTATGGCAAGTTAAACGACCACTTATCCTGTGGCACAACTACGTTCTGGATACTGTAGCAGGTTAAACTCCTACATATCCAGAATCGACCCCGACATACCAAACACATGTCCGGCATGTGAAGGTACCCCCCACGACACTAACCACCTCTTCACATGCCGCCCTCAAACCGACTCATCTAACACCCCTCTCCCTCTGGACCCAACCTTGTCGAAACAGCATGTTTCCTGGGCCTACCCCTAGATGACCTAGACGAAGACGACCGATGATATGCTTACACTGACAGGGCTACCTATGCTGTTAACAACAACAACAACCACTTATCCTGAATTGACCCCGACTGACCACCTTCACATGCCCTCCTAAACCCACTAGTCTAACACTCCTCTCTCTCTGAACCCAACCTGTCGAAACAGCACATTTTCTGAGCTTATCGTTAGATGAGTTAGACTATGACGAACAGTAACTGCACCGCGCTGGCAGGGCGTAGTTAACTGCTACAACAACAACATGCAATTACGGGCAATGCTGCTGGAGTGACAGTATGTGGCCGATTATAAATTCGGGTCTTTTCGGTAACTTCCGTGGAAACCGTTTTTGGAAGTTGCCTTTAGACATCCTTTTAAAAATTTTATCACTTACCTGCGTTGTTGAAGTAAACAAATTTCTCAACCAATAAAATTTGTATATAAACTTTATTAAGAATACCTAAATATACAAATAATTATCTATGCATGCGTCTATATTAAAATTTTCAGTTTATTATTGGCCATTGCAATTCTACTAGTTAACTATTTCATTTTTATTGACAAATATACTTATACGAATAATATAGCAATCCATATTGCAAACACATTTTGTGAAAATATGCACGTACACAGTTCTGATATGTTCGATTTTGGCTAATACACGTTTTATTCTTCTTCTGTTGCCTATCCTTCCTTGCCGACCGCCATAGTAATTCAATATTTGGTTAAAGAGAGAAACTAATGAAAAAATAAAAATATTTATTGTTTTTCAGAGCTAGCAATTCAAATATTTAAATTATTTACTATTTGTGGGTCGCTGTCAGCTTTTTGTTTGATTTTTTAAACAACTAATTAACATATAATTATCTGCGAGTTGATAAAATTTTATTAGATCAAATCACTTAGATATGAATAAAGCAAACTTTTTGCGCACGTTAATTATTTTGCGGAAATGCGTAACCAAAATCGCTGCAGTTATTACAAACTAAAAACTAAAAGTGATTTTGCGAGTTTACTCAATCTAATTTGCCTAAATTAAAATATACTCGTCTCGTTCATGCACCATATCAGCAGCATCTGCGCTCAGCTTTGTTGTTTTTCGCATTCCGTTTCGTAGTGTTGGTTGTTCAGCTAAACTTTCTTTGATGTGATGGGAGTTACGGTTCGTTAAAGTAATCTAAATACTACTGGACCCATAATACGTTTAGGTTTTCTACTAAATTTAAATATTGAAATTAAAAATTAAAATACAGAAAAAATACTTAAGGCAAAATATTTAATACAAATATGAGATATCATCACTTAATTGGCTTCAATAGTTTTCTTAGGTCTTCGTAGTACTTTATCTTATTTGTCTTGATTTCACTTTTGTATAAAATATTCTATATGTTTAAATGTATATACTTTTATATTAAATTATTATATATTTTATTAATAGTCGTATGTTTTTAAACCGAATGATTCATACCTACTGTCTGGTTTTAATACATATTATGCAGTCTAAAATTCGGGTCGCACTCATTATTTGAAACTGAAATGGTTGAGTGTTTTTTGTTAGCTAAATGCATCTAAAATTTTAATGTTATAAAAAAAAGTTAGGTAAAGTTCTCTCTTAAAATCAACTTCTAAATAAAATTTGGCAAAAACTTAACTGCTACTAATTCCACCGAGAGCTTAACTAAAGTTGTGAGCTCTGTTGAGTTGCAGAGGTATATAACATAGATCGCAAAAGAGAGACTACCAGAGCTGTTGGCTGTATTGCTATGTAAAGAAGATTCCTTGTGTAAGTTTCATACAGTGAACTTTGTTGCGCTCCTTCCCAATAGTGTTTAGTTGATTTCATTTCATAACAAAAAAAAAAAAGGTGTTGTAATTTGCAAAGTAGAAAAGACTTTTAGAAACGAGTTTTTTTAATAATAGTTTCGTAGGTTTTTGGCATAAATATAGTTTTTCAATATTATTTTAAAATCACAATAAAATTTTTAACTAATTTTAATACATATTTTTGTTTAACTAAAAACTACTAACATTAAAGTTTGCATATTTTCAACAGTATTTCATATAGCCAGGTGATTTCAAATTACACTTAAACTGAAATTAAGCTACATTTTTTTCAAGGTATTAGAATTATGTAATGTGAAATGAGAATGTGAAATCTGCCTCCTTAAAATTCTGAATTTCAACTGTTGTTGTTGTTTTAGCTTAAAATACTCCCTAAAAACTTTTGGAAACCCCGTTTGATGTATCAGCCTTTTATTCAAATACAAATCCAGAATATTTCGGTTAAAAAATTTTTTTGGTTAACTTTTTGTTTTTAAGCTTGCCAGAAAATAATTGTAATTTGACCTACAATTTCTTTTGCTAATTTTTTTTTAACTCATATTTGTCTTTTGGGTCCATCCCAGCGACTAATTTTAATAATAAAAACTATTAAATTAAATTTAAATCAAAGCTAAAAAATTAAAATCGAAATTTAAAAAAAAAAAATAAAAGAAAATTGAAAAAATTGTTCAAAGAAAATATTGCAACAGTGAATTTTATGAAGTTTAGTAAAACACGCTAAAAAACAAAACATGATTTTTATTTATTAGTTTTTCGAGATTTTTCAGTTTGGCAATTTTAGAATATTTTTTTCAATAAAAAAATTATTTAAATTACCAAATTATAATACAAAATTGACCTCTAACTCTTAGTTTATTTCGAATTTTAAACTTTGTCATAGACTTCATGTCGCCATCGCATATTTAATATTAAAAATGGACTTGAAAAAGAAAATGGCGAGCTTATAAAAGGGATAATCAGCTTTTAATTTATTTTTAATAATATTTTAATTTATTTGTAAATGTACATATGTATAAGGAAAATAGTTAACCTAAAGACAATTTTCACTTGACATCAAATAATTCAAGCTTTGAATCCACTAGAGAACTTTGCCGTTTAGATCGTAGTTTAGAATTTTTTTTACCACTTTTCATTAAATACTGAATTGGTATATGTTTTTAGTGAGAATACAATTTTATCAGTAATAGAAGTTAAATTTCTTAAGAGGCATTGTTGTATTGAAGCTTTACAAAAATTTTGTAAGAAAATACATAAATCAAAATAAAATATATTTGTCTCATAAATTTTATATATAAATATCTAATATTTACTATACTGCCAAATATGCGGCTCACTTTGTATGCAACAGCGAACTAACTTAACTTTAAAAGCGAAATAAATTCAATACGAGTTTCTCCCCAAACCTTCCTTTTTAAAATTTTCGAATTTTTGCTTAAAATAAGGCGATTATTTGCTATTTATAGTATACTGATCCTTTTTTAAAGCCCACAACATCTCACCTAACACTAGCATACTTTTACATACATATACAATATTCATCTAAATAATACTCCATATTTTTTTTTTTTTGTTTGTGTTATGAAAGTTTTTCCATCGCTACTCATTTTCTTAAATTATTCTTTTGTTGATTTGAAATCACTATCAATAGCTTATCGATCACTTTGCTCGCCTGTTGCTGTTGTGTAATCAACACCTGCTTCAGCTCTTGAATTTCCTGCGTGAGGAACTCAATGCGTTCCGCATTGTCGTCGATCTTTGACGTTAGCGTATTAAAATGTGCTGTTTCCAAATCGTCTGTCGCATAGCTTTGCGTCTGATTGTCATTGTATTTGTTTTTGTATTGCAAATAGGTAGCTGCAGTGCCCTTTGCCGATATGGTATGACCAAAATGTTTACGCATTTTTCCAACTTCGTAGGCCTTCATGAGTATCTCGCGTGGTAAACGTTTTTCGCTGGGATTTAGTGGTTTTACACACAATACAACTCGATAGGCTTGTGGCGAGACGAGGGCCGTGTAGTGTAAGAGATTACGTAGCCAAGGTGGTAGATAACCGTTAAAGAGTGCCGACTCTATGTAAGATATGAGTTTGGTTTGACGCACCAATTTCGATAGACCTGCAGTCTTCTTCAAGCCCTGTATGTCGTGTACGGCAATACCGACTAGCAGGTTCATCAGTATGATGGTGACGAAGAGCAGAAAAAGCACAAAAGTGATTTGCGCGCTCACCTCCAACAAGAAGGGTGGATCTTTGCCGTCTGGGTCGTTGATTAGTAGCGAAAGATCTTGCTCGCCGATCATCATTACCAGCACAGTGATGAAACCCATGAAGGGATTTGCGAAAGACGAAGATGAGGGAAAGATCACACAAAAGCTGATGGTGAAACCGATCAACATGCACGAGTAGGCCATGAAAAGTTTCGCGAATTCACCTTGCACACGTGTATACATTGCCACATAGACATCGAAGACTGGCAACTGGCCGATCATCAACATCAAATTTGTCCAACCCAGTAGCACCGCAAATGCGCCTATGTGATTTTGAAAAGTGTATGTCTGTTTCGTGTATATGTAGGAGATTATAAAGACACTCGTGATCACGAACCATTCCATAATGTTTTCCACCTGCGTCACATAATGCTTGAATGTTGAATAGCCGGTAATGCCATAGAGCTTGCGAAATATCTCGACGATTGTAATGGCGACCAACACCCACCACTGCATCTCCATTACGAATGGATTATTGCGTAGCATGTCGCCGAGTATGGATTGCTTTTGGCACAGCTCCTGCGCCTGTATGGTCGTATTGTCGTCCTTGCTGCCGTTGTAGCAGTTGTGCGCGAGTGCCGTCAGTACGTAGAGTGTGAGAAAGAGCACGAAGGTGAAACAGAAAATAAGGCGTCCTATATAGTATTTGCGTATCTTGCCCCACTTGATGTAGAGAAAGGAAGAGCACAATGGATGCTCGAGTATTTCTTTTTGTCCTTCGTCCACGAATGTATTCAGATAGCTAATCTCACGTGGATGACAGTGTTGCAGCAGTTGACGAAAGTCCAATTCCAATTCCACTTCACGATTGACCGGGTCCTGTGAGTGATGTAATGTGATGGCGGCATCCAGTTTTTGCCTAATCATCGCTACTGAAGCGGGTGTCTTACGCGTGATCACATTCAATGCTGAAGTGCCCTTTTTCGATTTCGTAGTCACATCTGCGCCGTGAAAGATCAGCATTTCGACGCATTGCGCCAAACCGTCAAGCGCGGCCAAATGCAGTGCTGTGAAGCCGTAAATGTCCTTATGATTGACATTGGCGCCCCACTGTATCAGCGTCTCGAGTATGTCAAAAGCATTTTCTGACTTGCCGATCGCCGCATGCAATGGCGTGCGATGATCAAAGTCTTCGGCATTCGGATCAGCATTGCCGTTGCGCAGCAGCGACTCCACACATTCTAAGCTGGAGGTGCGCGCCGCCAAATGTAAAGCTGTAAAGCCACGATGATTCTTCAGTTTTGCGTCGGCACCCTTTGCTAGCAGCAAATCGACGCACTCCACATTGCCTTCATCCGCGGCCAAATGCAACGCTGTCGATTCCTTCTCCCGTATGCAAATGCGCACATTCGGATCGGCGCCAGGCGCGTTCAGCAGTGCTTCCAAGCACTGCGCATTACCCAGATCTGCGGCAAGGTGTATCGCATTGGTGCCATTTGGTTTTAGCGAATTCACATCTGCACCTTCAACTATGAACAGCTGCACGCACTCGAGCGCATTTGCACGCACTGCACAGTGCAGTAGACTCTCCTCGCAGTTGGGTTTGGTGGTGTCGATTGTAATGAGTGCGTTATTGTTGATTAGAAATTTGGCCGCTTCGGCCGAATTGCCAAATGCCGCACAGTGCAATGGCGTATAGCATTTCGGTTGCAAGTTCACATTCATACACTTACCGACTAGAAAGCTCAACGTCGATAGGCAACCGCTAAAGGCGCCCAAATGCAACGCTGAAATGCCATTCTGATCACAGAAATTCAATTCGGCGCCAATATCTAGAAAACTTTGTAATAAGTCCCAACGTTTTAAGAATGCCGCCCACAAGTAACTGAGATTCTTTTCGATTTTCGATGCTGATTCGAAATGTGTTTTCATATTTTCCGCAATCACATTGCCTTGTTCGATATCCTCTAGAAAACGCACACGTCCGGCGGCGCTCTTCATTTGATCGATCAGACTGATGCGTAAGGTGTCGTTGCATATTTGTACACTCAGCTCGCTTGTGGGCTCCTCGAAGCTATCATACATGCTGGGTGCACTTTCAGCGGGCGGCGAGGGTCCACATTCCATGTACTCGAATTCACCGGGTGTCGGATATTGTGCCTCAACCATGGCGTCCGCATTATTGTTGCGCCATCGTACCATTAAATTTGGTGGTATCGATTTGAATCTGTGGGGGTACCAAAAAAACATAATAATTGAAAAATATAAGAAAATGAAGGGGAGGTAAAACAGGCATATGGTTAAGCATTTGAAAAGTAAAAACATAAAAAGAGTGCAAAAGTGTTATGAAACAAATAAATGAAAAAATTCAAATGGTTGCAAATGTGGCAGATAATAATAATTTTGTAACAGTAGTGTGCCAAATGGCCGACACTTCGGCCTAAAAGATATTTTGTGCTCTAAAACAAAAATGTGGCAGATGAGGCAACATTGAATAAAGCAAAAAATATGGTGCTAAATTTGCAAAAAAAACAAAAATGAATTGTTTCAAGTTCCATTTCGATTGCCGCGAAAACTAAAAGATTGACTGTATGCACAGTGAACTGGTTTGTTTGGCAAAAACTTTTAATTATGAATGCCTTTTTTCATGCCGCCTGCTTTAGCCTGACAAGTGGCATTTTATAACAGCTGATTGTTTATTGCTACTCAAACTTTCAAAAGTACCACTTTCCACTTGTACGCTTCGGTTAATGCTTTATGCTTTTTCGGGATTTTTTAGATATTGTAGAGGGCTTTTCAGTATTCAAAGGATTACAAAATTTCAGTGATCTTTGCGTCTACATAAAAATGTGAGTTGGGTAATATTGTAGGTACTTGAATGCAAATATTTTATAAAATATAATTTTATTATAGCGTATTTATATTTAATGTTTTTTTTTATATTTAATTTCTGCTGCAGAAACATTGCGGATTTTGCAGCAGACCTTCAGTGACCAGGTTATGAAAAAAATTTTTTTTTTAAAGTTAGTAATTTTGATTACTTCTTTGCCATAGTAGTTTAATTTATTTTATAAAGCTATTAAAATCAAGTCTCGGATTTTCAAAAAACAAAAAAAAATAAATAAAGGGTTTTCCAATAACAGGTGTTATTTTGAATAGCTGTCATTTTTTGATATTTGACAAGTAGAAACTACGCCATTAATAAAAATGGAATGATATACGCTTAAACAAGGCATTGAATTTATTAAAATTCACTATAAAAATGGTGAAAATTTTGCAGAGACGGTTCGTAAAACTCGAAAATTTTTGGGTCATCGTGAAGTACCTTGTCGGACCGCAATACAGAAATTGGTGAAAAAATTGGAGCTGTTGGGAGAAATTAGTGATGGTTTATAAAGTCCAGTTAACGCAATAACTGAAGCCGGCCAATCATCAACAACGTCGTGTCTTTGCTGATTGGGTCTTTGAAATGCATGAAAATGATCCGGAATTCCATCGAAAAATCAACTTCAGTGATGAGGCCTATTTCCACCTCGGTGGCTTCGTCAACAAGCAAAATTGTCGGATATGGGGCTCCGAAAATCCAAGAGTTATTGTTGAAAAGCCTCTCTATCCTCAACATGTGACTGTTTGGTGCGGTTTATGGTCCGGCGGAGACATTGGACCTTACTTTTTCGAAAATGAAGCTGGAGCAACAGTTACGATGAATGGAGTGCGCTATCGAGAGATAATTAACGATGATAGCAATGGCCGGAATTGGATGGTATTGATCTGGACAACGTTTATTTTCAACAAGACGGCGCTACGTGCCACACAAGCAATGAAACAACTGATCTTTTATCAAAATAACACATCTTATTGGAAAACCCATTATTTTTGAAGTTTGTTTGAAAATAGAAAAAGTAGCGATCTCTAAATGCTTACACTCGAATTTTGCAGGAAACATTCATATTTTACTGTTTGAAAAAAATCTAAGTTTGCAACAAAAACAAATTACAAGTTTTTTATGCTTTCAATTTTTATAAGTTTTATTCAAATCCATCGACTGATCCTTGAATTTCGAGAACAGAGGTTCAAGAAAAACGCATATAAAGTTTTTATCTTAGACTCTCGGACGAGCTTTCCATTAATTGTCGGATATCTCAAGAACCATTCATTCGATTGACTTGAAACTTGCAGAGAATATTTTCGAAATATACGTACTACAAGAAACTTTTTTTGATAACAAAATATTTGACGTCAATTTAAATATCTCTATTTTCACTATTTTCTTAGGAGAGAAGTGTTAAAACTTTTTAAACTTTCACTTTTTGATGTTTCAAATAATAACTTTTTCAAATCTTATTAAATATGTTGTTGCATTAATTTACACTTTGTCAACGAAGTATCGGAAATTGGTGAATAAAGCACGAAATATTTATTATTCATTCCACATTTTCCGGAATCGACTTCAATTCTTCTTTTATGCTTTCTATCGACTGGAAGCAGATGCTTCGTAGTGACGATTTGAGTTTTATAAAGTGAAAAAAGTCGGGTGAATCTATACCAGGTGATTAGCTGTGGTTGTTTCGATAATTTTTTTGATTTTTTCTGACCTGGATTCGTTCACAATGATAGCCTTGTGGGAGTCCATGAGCCCACAAATCTGGTCTTTTTCAACGAATTTACTCTTCCACTTTTTTGACAGAATGTATTTTTAGTTTCACAAATAGTAAATCCTACGCCTTGTTCACTGATTAACTTCATATACGAGTCTGCCCATTAGGACGAATCCATGAGGTCATTAAAGAAATATGGACAAATGATTATTTTATTTTTATTTTTTTATAAACAAAGAAGTACAAAACTGTATAGAAACAAGATTTTTAACGTTATGCCTAAATATTTTTTCAACGGAATATGCCTAAATTGAGGATGACAAAATCTCATATCTCAAATTCGTGGGCATCCTCACGGGGCACTGTCCGCGTGGTATACATGCTGTGAGACTCGGAATTACTTCGAGTCCTTTTTGCGTCAGCTGTATGGAGGATAAGGTGGAATCATCTCAGCACCTGCTCCTCAGCTGCCCAGCTCTCGCGGGACTAACATTCAAGCATCTTGGTTCTTACTTCTTTTTTTCTACGCCTGCTGATATAGCAGGTATTGAAAAGAAAAATCTGATGAACTTCATCAGCAGCATAAAGAGGTTAACACAACTGCAGACTAGTCACCGTTCGTAGTCCACAAACACTCAACGTTCCCCATCCCTTTCCCTTTCGTCCTCTTGTTTCCTTCACCTCTTTTTCTCCTCTTGCAATGGTATCACAAAGGATGAACCAAACTTCTTCGTCCAAGTGGGCCCACTCTCTGGGCAACCATCACTACCTACCTATGCCTAAATTAAAACATTTGTGAAACGTACCGAAAGTTGCAGAAATTTTTAAAATCCAACAATTAAGTTGAAATCACTAAGTTAAGTTGTATTCTATTTCTATATGGTTTTGGTTTTCATAATTGTTTGTCAAACTACGAGCTTTTGGATTTAGTATATTAAGCCTTCTAAAACCTGAAAAAGGTCAAAGAAAATTTGGGAAACATTACTCAATTAAACATTGCCATAAACTTCAGAAATCGAAGCATTTAAGAGATTTGCCAATTACAAAATATTGCCCGTAAAAGTTTACTTGTAGGAAGAACAACCAAACTACTGATTTGAGAAGAATCCATGCAAAATAAATTGCTTTCATAAACTGATTTCGTTGGGTTGCAAAAATCGTTGTTGAGAAAAGAATCAGCTCTTGATTTTTTCTTTTCAACTCAAAAGTTCATGTTGCGCAACGCAGGCAATTTTATTATGTGCTGATTTTTTTCTTTCGCCGGTTACATCCCGATGTCAGCATAAAATGAAATGACCAAAAGCCATTCCATTTGCTCCATCATCGTATGCTTCTAACCTCAACTTCATGTCGGCTGTGCAACATAGTTCGTCCTTTTCTTCTTCTTTCGTGTAATTTCTAATGTACAAAACGTTGTTGTTGGTCTAGTGCCGCCACCACATTCAACCCTTTTGCATCACCGTTCGAAATGCGCGATGTACTCAAAATCCTTTGCGTCCATAAAAGCTCGCGTCGGCAAGTATTTTATTGTTAGTTGTAATGAAAAAGAATCTTACAGGATTACCAAAATTATTTATTTTCCGCAAATTTTAACAAACAAAAAAATAATTTATTGCGGATTGTTCCATTGCTGGTGATAAGAGAGAGCTTTTGTTCGCGGATTATGCCGTCGAATGATGCAAAAGGGTGAATGAATGCGCCTTTCGAGAGTTTTTTTTTCAAGTGGGTATGACAAGATGGAATATCAGGATCGTTTTTCATGCTTCCATTTTTATTATTTCTTTGGTTGAACGTTGTTCAGCGCTTTAAAGCACTCATATTCACACAAAAAAAAAGGAAAAAAAAAAAATACGGAACAAAATTTCTGCCTAGTTAGCAGCTGTTTTTTTCCTTCTTGTCATCTCAAAAATGCGCTTATTGCTCCACTAATGCGTGTGTTTTGCCAGTAAAATGCTATACTAAATAATTTTTCCGCTTCATAAATTATTTTAATAGGAATTTCCGTCAGTAAAAAACTTGAGCAGCCCACTCAAACGCGTAATTTTTTGTAACGTTAATTAGTGAGTTATTTTTAATATTTTTAAGAATACATTTTTATAAATGACAGATTCAGACAAATTCAATTAGTTGCAACACATTCCAAGTGTCTTTTTTGTCCACACTTTCTTTTGTTTCTGTTAATTGAAGAGCGCAAGTCATACAAAAATATTTTCGCTCATAAACAGAATTTTGCGCTACATAATTTATTTTCAATATTTGTTTCAACTAAACTTTATTTTTTGTTATATTTCTGTTATTATTTAATTAATTTGCTCTAAAAGTAAATTCGATTAATTTTACACATACACATATAGATATTTAGTATAAACTCAACCTCCAACACCACAACACTAAAGCTGAAAAAACATAAAGCAGAAAAATGTCCAAAGCGTTCATGTTGATTAATCACTTTTTTTGTCCATTTCTCGTTTTCTACTTTGATATTTCTATGCCACTTTGTCACTGCTGCTTTCTGCTTAAAGCAAAGCCAAGTAAATTCAAAGCCTTGAAATTTGCACAATTTTGATTTATTAGCGGCGAAATAGCGAGAAGTACTTTTTTTATTAGCGCATCAACTAAACACTAATTGAATTGAAGCTTTTGCTTAATCTGAGTTTAGTAGCAACTACAAAAGAATTGGCATGAAATGAACAAATAAAAAGAAAAATAAGATTTTGAAGAAAACTCTACACTTTACGTAGCCAGATCCACGCATGCCGCCAGCTTGTGTGTAAATTTTCAAATCGCATTTCAACTCAACATAAATTTTTCCACGCCAAAGACTTTACATCGATGAAAATACACGAATAGCATATAATGTACGAGTATTAGTAAGCCTGTGTCCTGTAAGAGTGTATGTGTGTGGGTCGCTGTAATGCGCACACTTCCTTCCAGGCGCGTGCTCGCAAACCGGCGAACGCGACTTGCCGAACGTTTGTGTTAAAGCGTGGAATTTACGCGAAGCTGCACAACTCGCTTTGTTTCGTTTCGCTACGGATAGAACAATTTTGACGACGAAAATAGTTCGAACTAAACGCTTTTCCGTGATTATACGCATGCAAATATTTCGTGTGCTCGTGTTTTCTATTAATTTCTTCTGTGGTTGCTGTTACTAGATTTATTTTTGCATTTTACTGTATTGAAGTAATGCGCGCTACCGGCTCCAACGCCACTCGCTCACCGACTAACTGACTGTTGCTGCTGCTGCTACTAAGTCCAGATTGTGGAAATAAACTGAAAACGAGCGGCGCCACATCGATGTTATTATATGTACGTAGCGGGCACGAGTGTTGGACCTGTCCACGGTGCGATTGTATGGTTGACTAGTTGGCGCAGGTGAGCAAGCGGCCAAGAGGGCCGGTTGTCGAGTGGTTGATCGGCATGTCTACTAGTTGGGCTTGTTTCGTGTAGTGCGGAGTCTGCGGAAGAATGGCTTGGCACTTGACGCTGGCTACAGGTGATGATGACGTTTAATTTAAAACGCTGGCTTTATCACAGCGACTGCCAACCACCGCAACTACCGGCTTGGCGGAGTGGTGGGTGAGCGAAGAGCTGTTGTTTGATGCTGATTTGTAATTTCGCCGGCGGGCCTTTTAGCGCCGTAGAGTGTTTTTGTTTTGTTTTGTTTCTGGCTGAAAGCATTAGCGTGAATTTTTGTGTAAGCAAACGCAAAATTAACTTTTCCTAATAAATATTTTTTTATCACAATTTTTTATTTATTGCATGAGTTGGCTAAATTAACAGTAAAACAAAACAAAAAAAAAATACTATTTTGCTGGTACTTTCAATGCCCTTATGAAACTGATTTGTCAATATACAGAGCAGCCAGCAGTGCAAAGTTTAGGGTCACCTATTTATTGCTGGGTGATTAAACTATTCATTACCTATAAATGTAAGCATTTAACAAAAAAAAGTTTACTGAACGAATTTTTAAGTTATCCCAATATGTTGGCTGCATACTGTATGCTCGATTCTGCAGTCAAAAATTATGAAAATGTTCTTTAACGCGTAATTTAATGCTGAAATGTTGGTGTAAAAACGGTAAAAAAGTCTACAGGGGTTTGTGCTTACACGTACATATATACATACATACACACATGGGTACATGCATATAAAATATTTTAATAAGTTTACATAAATTCATAAAACTCAAATTTACACATTATTTACGCCTTCTGTTCCGTCCACTATGAACACTTACCTCGCATTGTTACCCGTCAACGGTTGTTCCAGCTCACTCTTTGTCACCACGCTAATGGAGCGTGCCATACGTCGCGGCTTTGCAGTGCCTTCCTTGTAACCGAGATTCTCCATCTTTGTTTTGTTTTTGCTTTTTTCAATGGCTATTTGTTGTTTAATAATTCACGAAAAGCTGTTATTTTTGTAAATCTTCTTTACGCTTTTTGCCCTGTTTCGTTTCTGTTTCTCGGGAACTCATTCAGTTCTGTTTTTTTTTGTGTGTTTATTTCACTTGTCTGTTCAAAAAATGTTGTATTAATGGTATTGTTTTGTTCTCGACGCCATATAAATTGAGATATATTCGTTAGCGTTTTTTTACTATTTTTTGCACAATTATTATTATTATATTTTTTTATAACAGCTCAGTGTTTGGAATATGCACTGGCTTATAATGAGGTAGTAAGCAGTAGTTTGGCAATTACTGCTTATTAAGTTTGCCGTAAATTTTTTCAAATTTCCATTTTACTTTTGAGTCAATATTAGGTGCTTTTTAAATTTTAAGATCGATCAGGGCTGCCTTATACAAGTACAAATAGTTTGGGGAAAAAGAAATCCAGTATTTTCTCGGTAGAAGATGGCTGTAGTGATCGATATCTCGTGAAGTATCGATCAAACAATTTAAAGTTTATGTTCTTTGGCAAGGTGAACAACAATTATTTCGCTGTTTTTGGTTTGTTCCATCAATAAAAGTCAACAAATAGAAAATTCGGTAAATTTTACAGTTTTTCTTTGATCAAGGCGAAAATGCAACCCAGTGCAAGGCCGCTGAAATTGCGAGTGGTGTTTATGGTGCCGATACTGCAACAGCTAATTACGTACAATTTTGGTTTCCTCGATTCCGTTCAGGTATTTTTGATATTAAAGGAAATGTCGATAAAATCACAGAAATAATTGAATTTCAGTTACTAGTCGTAGCATCGCACAGGAGCTAAAAATCGACTATAAAAGAGTTTTAAACCATTTGCGCAAATATTACGCAAAAATTATGGTTTTCTTTTTCCCCAAACTATCAGGTCAGTCCATAAGTTCGTGCGTATTTTACCTAGAATTTCACTTTTTATATTCACTATTTATATTTTCTTGGATATATTGTGCATTCCACAAGTGATTTTAATCGCGGATAGAAGCACGTGTTGTTAAAAAATAAAATGGAATCTTCGAACGCGTATAAGAGGCATATTTTGTATTTTTTTCATAAAAGTGGTAAAAATGCAACAACTGCTGCTGCAGAAATAAACACTGTTCACGGAGAGGATACCGTGAGTGTAAGGACTGCGCAATAGTGGATTTCACAATTCCGAAGTGGTAACTGCGACGTGGAGGTTGCCCCGCGCGCTGGTCGTCCTGAAGTCTTTAACTCCGACGCCTTGCTCGAACTCGTGGAAGCTGAGCCAAATTTGACAGTCGATATGATAGCTCAGAGGTTAAATTCATCGCATGCAACAGTTCACAGGCACCTGGTTCAGTTGGGAAAGGTTTCAAAGCTGGGAAAATGGGTTCCGCATAGACTCTTCTGTCTATTTGATGGGATATGACCGGTATTGTTTATTATGAACTTCTGGAACCAAACCAGACGATAACTGATATTCCCATCAGCTATCAAACCTGAATGAGGCACATAACAAAAATCGACCGTCTTTAGTGAATAGACGCAAAGTTTTGTTTCACCACGACAATGCAAGACCTCATACCGCAAGGCAAACATTAGGCAAGCTGAACGAGCTCGGATGCGAGCTAATGCTGCATCCACCATACTCTCCGGATATTGCACCTTGTGATTATCACCTTTTCCTTGGACTTCAATCCCATATGAGTAACAAGAACTACTCCTCAAAAGAAGCTATAAAAAGGGATATCGAAGCGTATTTTGGCTCCAAGGACAAACAATTTTTTGAGCAGGGAATTAAAAATTTGCCTAAATGTTGCGAAGACATTGTAAATAATAAAGGAAAATATATTATTAATTAATAAATAATTTAAACATCTTTTTTATTAAAAACTCCCGGACTTACGGACTGACCGATAATATAATTTGACTTCTGTCACGCCATTTTGGCTATTTTGTTAGATTAAACGCGCCGAGTATTGTTTTTCTTGAATTGACTGGAAAAATAAATAGTGAGCAAAATTTTATTTAAAATGAATTTTCTTAAAACAAATTATTTAATTTTGCAATTGTATCAGCGCGCTACTGGTATGCTGGTATGTATTAAGAAAGGCTATGAAAGGCATATTGAACAGGAAGTACAGTAAAAACAATAAGACCAAGTATTTTTTTCTTGTTTTTAGCCCCTAAAATGTCCAAATCTATAAACTCAGATTGATTTTTAATAATTTAAAGAAAATTTGACAATTTAGAGACTAAATAAATAGACAAAAAATCACTACCACCCGTTAATGGACGAGTCTGAAAAATATAAGAAACCCGCTGTATGCGATGTTGTTATTAAATAACGAGATTGACGCTGCTTTGGCAGAACTTGGCTTGCGTCAAACGCTTGAATGGCTTGAATAGTTAGAAAACCATATTGTTTTTTCGAACAAATTCAAGTCAAATTCAAAGGACTTCGATATAGGCACACTCCGTAGCAGCTTCCATAGGTTTCGAATTTTTATTGAGAGTGTCGCCTGATGTGAATTTTTTTTTATATTCTTTCGGGACTTTGTGTGTTAGCAAACAATAAGAACATAACTTTGGTTTTCTGGAGTTTTTGAACATCTACGTATACAGAGTGGGTTATCTTAGTTTGAAATTTGAAATAAAGGAAACCAACAGATCATTATCAACCAATAACAACAAGCCAACAAGAATTCCAGCGCAGAAACACAACATTCGCAATGAGATTGCTGAAATCAATGCGGAAATTTGGAAATATTAATTCTCGTATGACAGCCTGTAATAAATAAGAAAAAGACAAAGGAAATGCATAGCCTTTCAAGAGAAGATATCTCAAAGTTCGTGGCTTGTATAATCGGTCAAGGGCTATTTGGCAGGCTTTCCTTGAGACTAAGAGTTATCTCCCATGAATATTGTAGAAGTTGAAAAGATGTGGAAGAGGAAGAAACAGTTGAGTACTTCCTTGGCAAATGTCCCACCTTAGTTAAAATCAGATCATCTATTCTCTTACGGAACTATTTGGCGAGAGGATGGGACCAATCCTGCGCTTCATAAGAGCCACAAAATGGTTCCACGAAGAAAAATACATGAGGTTCCCGTGTGCATAATTGTAGCACAACGGGTCTGTAAGGTCTAAGTGAGTGGGTTGTACAGACCTACTACCACCTTACCTAACCTATAACAGCCTGTTGACGTGCTCATGGTGGACATTTAAATGATATAATTTTTCACCACGAAAGCAATTTTTCAGTCGTATGCACTGTGCAAGCATGAGAAGTGTTGTTGTATCCAGTTCCACAAATTGATGCACAAATTACAAGAAGGCGCTTCTAAAGTTTCATCCCCCCTTTTTATCGAAATTGCTGTCAGACCTATGGCACAACTCCAGTGTCAACAAAAATAAAGTTGGCCGATGGCTGAAAAATATACAATGATTTTAGTGTGAGCTGGATGTGGACTGTTGATGCAATTCGTTTGTTTGTTTTTTACATATCGTGCCGGCTATTTTGAAGAATGCAATTTTGATAAAAACGGATTCGAAAGCTAAAGTATGAATGCTTATTTGAAAGTGTCGGCAAGATCTACATTTGCAATACGAATAGCCAAAAACCATTTCACACCCAAAGTGTGGGAGTGCTTTAGGAGCGAATTATGAAAACAAAAAAAATAGTTTACATTTTTTGGAAGTGTTTTGGGAGCGATTTATGAAAAAAAAAATTGTTAAAAAATGTTGAAAGGATTTTGAGAGCGATTATGGAAAAACAAAATTGTTTAAATTTTTTGGAATTTTGCGATTTATGGAAAAAAATGTTTTAAATTTTTTTGGAAGTGTTTCGGGAGCAATTTACAAAACAAGGTTTTTATATTTTTTGAAAGTGGTTTGGAATTTATTTATGAAAAAAATGTAGGTGTTTTTTTTAACTATGTTCATGAGAAATTTTAATATTCTAGCTTTCGTAAAATGAAAGTTATTGTATATTCAAATGAATACCTATACATACATATAATAGATACAATATAATATATAAATGTTTTTTTGTTAGTGATCGGGCTTTACTCGGTTTTTTTAGAGGTTATCGCAGAGTGCAAAACTATATCTAAATAACTACTTTCGCTAAAATAAATTCGATATTGCACTACAAATGAAGGGCCTTAAAAATATATGCCGGCTGTGGCAGCAATGCACTCAGATCTTTATGTCTCAGCCTGAGAGGGGCAACTACTATTTAAAGAAAACGTTTTCTATTTTTTTTTGTTTCAGCCATCCAAAAACACACTCGCAACGAATTCAAACGAATTTACTTACCTAACTCATGTTTATTTGCAAATTTGCTGTGAAAACGCCTTACGCTAACAAAAAGTTGCTCATACGCCCAGTGGAGTGCAAAGTGAAGGCACTGGTCCATACTTTTGCATTTGCGCTCAAGCATAAATAAATAAAACTTTCATCTTCACAAAAATATTTTTATTGCACTGAGCTTGACTGCAATTTGTTGACGTTTTTCACATAAGCCAAACAAGTAAGCCTATAAACAAACATCATCTGTGCTCACGTTACATATATACAGATGTATGCTTACGATGACTTGAAAACAGATGTTTACACCGATCAGCGAATCAATTTACTGTATGTGTGTTTGTTTCACATACTTCAAATGCGTCTACAAAATGAAATTGCAGCAATAGCTTGGGAGTGGTAACCCTTTTGTTTATTTTTTCCGCCACGTAATAATCAGTTTATTATTTCTTGTAATTTATATGGCGTCGCGTTGTTTGGTTATTCATTTCCTACTAAATTCGATTAAGTTGAGTGCCCGTCTAGAGCACTGCTCTATTCTTACTAGAAATTCGTCTGGCCAACTTCGAAAGTACTGCAAACTTGTATAAGTAAGAACCTTCAGCTATAAACTGAATAAGCCAGCATTGTGTGTTGAATTTATACTCATTAAAAATATATACTAAAACCTATTTTGCTTATCAGTTAGCAGTAGCTGGAGTTATAAAAAAAGTTACGTCACTTTTTATCAGAAGTCGGATGCAAAAACAAAATTAGCGACAGCATCGCTGAAATTCCAACTCTTGCTCATCCCACATCTAAACATTTCTGTGTTTATCAACAAACCAATAACAAATGTGAGGAGCGGCGTTTATACAAGGTCGTTCCAGCTTGAGTGTCCTTTGTCAGGTTGTCAGTGTTTTGATATAGTCTCTTTTAATAGATGTTAAAGTGAAATTTTTGATGTTAAAGCAAATGTCAATAAAGTCACAGAAATAATCAAAGTGGACTGGTATGTTAGTAGTCGTAGATTCGTCCAGAAGCTAAAAATAGACCATAAAATAGTTTTAAACCATTTGCACAAAAATTTTTCACAAAATTAATGGATTTATTTTTCCCCAAACTAATATAAAGTATTGCGCAAAACTTAAGCAGCTATATTTGAACCGCCACAGATGCCAATTTAATACAGTCAGTTAAAAAAGTGATTTTTTTACATATTCACAATGTTTTTCAAGCTAAATTTTTTTCATTAATTTTGTATGAAAATGTCGTTTTAAGTATATTAAATTGCACTGAAGTTTCAAATTGTGTTTGAAATTCTAAAAAATTCATAAAATTGTCATCAGAATTTTTAATTTTTACTAAAAAGAATGTCTCATGTAATTTTATAGCTACTTCATTTTGAGTACAACAAATTCGGCGAATTCATCAGCTGAATAAGTTGGTGTGTGATTACCATTCGGGAGTGCGTAGGTTCGAATCTCACTGCATGCAGATCGAATAGCAGAAAAAGCTTTTTCTAATAGCTGTCGCCACTCCTCAGGCAGTGGCAAACATCCGAGTGTATTTCTGTCAAGAAAAGCTTCTCATAAAAACCATTTGCCGTTCGGAGTCGGCTTAAAACTGTAAATCCCTCCATTTGTGGAGCAACTAGGAGGAGGAACACCATGGCAGTGTACGCTTCAATTATTATTTTTTTTTTTTTGTAAACAAAATCTTAAATTGCTGGAAATTTCTGTTGGTGTTTAATAATGTTTCTACTCTCTAAGCTCTTTGCATTTTCTTCCCTTCAAGACCTGAAGCGTTATATGAAGGAATATGCACAAAAGCATCAGAAAAAACAAGTATTAAAAATCCACGAGAATTCTCAGCAACTTAAAACTTGAATGCTCCACCTAGGAACCATAGAAAAATATGTAATATATGTATATATAAAACTTGCCCTTTGGTACACTGGAGTTAAAAAAATTACACCAGCAAAAAAAAATTACAAATTTTGAGTAAAAGTTCAAAATTTTGAAATTCATTCTTTTTCAAAATATTCATTCCATGTTGATCAATACACTTTTGCATTTGTTTGAACCAATTTGAAGATCTTTGCATAAATGCGTTTCCAGGGCGTTATTTAAATTGAGATGATCATGGAAAAACTTATTGATGCTCGTCATACTAATACCCAAGGATGCCTCGATCTGACGGTATGTCACATGACGATCTTCATCGATCGTTTCGCGCATTTTATCGACATTTTCTGGGACAACTGATTTTCAACGACCTTCACAGAATGCGTCGGTGAGCAAACAGCGATCACGATAAAATTCTTTGTACCAGTTTTTTATGGTGCTAAAGATTAGTGCTTCCTCGTCTTATAATGATTTTAGTTCATCGATGCATTCTTGACTTGTTAACTCACGTTGAAAATTGTGAAAAATAATCGCACGAAATGTTCACGGCTTAAATCTATTTTGTTGCTGAGTTGCATTTTTAAAGCTACTGTAAAAAACATTAATATGGCTCAAACATTAAAACGTTAGAGTGTGTTTATGGTGCAATTTGTCAAACTTTCCAATGGAAATGTCAGATAACGCCTGACAATACTAGAAGTGCCGAAGGTCGGTCCCTCGCATGGTAATACATATATTTTGCGTATTTTTTCGCTCACGTCTATGGATTAAACATTTATGCATAAATGTAAAATACCGCAGTTTTGCTTTGAAATAGCTAAAGGGCCAGTTACTTGAAAAATGCTTGCGCAAAATATAGTCAAGTTTTCCTTATAATACAATTCCTTACGCTATAACCGTATTTTCGCGTACTAGATCTCGCTCTTCGAATTTAGAATCTTTTCCGAACTAGCAAATAATGGTTGCATATGTGGAAAATAGACGAAATGTAGACTTCTTTCGAATTCGCTGAAAATCGCCTTACACCTCAATTGCCGCATCTCTACGTCATTAAAACATCAGACTGCTGTTGCCTTTATCCATACTCTACTGTACTTGAGTACCCGTGTTATTTTAGAAAAAATCAACGATATGCCTACCGTTTTATTACCTGTCTGGTGTCTCAATTGATGTGCTCGTAATCTTCATTATTCATACCTGCGTACATATCTATATAATATAATATATATGAATATTATTCGTATGTTTCTATAGTTGTTGTTTGTATGTACATACCTACCGAGTAGATATGTATGTCGTTAAGTTCATACGTAAGCGTGCATGTGTTTTGGCCAACTGTGGCGTAGCATTAATGCGTCTTTAATTTATCTCAACCGCATTGGCATCGCATATTTGCTCAGCATATTTGCGCATCCGTCAACCAACTTAAATCAGTGTTGTGGTGGCTGGTGGTGTGGGCTCACAAATGTGTTTGTAAGTTTAGTTGAAAATATGAGCCTATCTACAATAAATACTTGGTAAGAAATGTCCCAAAATTCATTTAAGAAGTAGTTTCGGTAGAAAGTATGTAGAGACTTGCATTAGAAATTTGTAACTTTTGTATTGAAATACAAAGTTTACTGTATAGGATTTTACGTGGAAAAGAATATCAATGCTGCTAGAATTGAACGAAATCCGGGAAATATTCGAACATTTCGCGTTGTGTAATTTACGCTTGTCGTATTTTACCCCTACTTATGAAACGCGATGCTTAGTGATCAGCTTAAAATCGTTGCAGAAGAGGATAATAATCTTATATTTGTCTGTCATTTCGATTTGCTGTTGACTGTCCCGTGCTTCTTGATGAGAGAATTTTTTTTAATATTCCGGCCAGAACTCTTCATAGTTCGGAGTTTTTCTACGTTGGTCTCTCAAAATCTTGTTTATGCTCGAAATGCTACTCTTTCCAGAGCCCTAATTGAGTTTAATAAAATCTCTAAATTTATTGAGATAGATTTTTCATGTTCAAAAGATCGCCTACTAAATTCTTTGTTGTTGTTTCTTTGAGTATTTATTATAAATAGTTTATTTGCCTATTAAACTTAAAATATCTCTACTTAGCCTATCAAAATGAATTTTTATTCATTGGCTTAATAAATAAATAAATAAATAAAATACCTCCAGTGCTTTGCTGGCAATTAGCACTTTCTGGAGTACTTAGTTTTCTCATTGAAGTCGTGAGTAGTTTCGAGCTTATTGATCTCAAAATGCTTTGAAAGAAATCTTCAATGTCGCTAATCATATGAGCTAGTCGGACATTTCTGATTACTATAATGGAAATTTATTCCGCCCAGAAACGACTTAGTCAGAAATTGAAATGAAGATTCATAGGTTCCACTGGCTAGGTCATATCGTACGAATTGATGCAAACTATCAACTCAATCGGTCAGACACAGCAATTAACTTCTGAAAATAACTACTAATTGAGGTCAATAATACAACAACAAATAAATATACCAATAATTTAATTAATTTTTTTTATTGGTAAACTGGCTTTGAAACTACCAAAACTGGTAAATATTATGAGGTCATTAAAGCAATTTAAAGCAATCTAGAAAATATTCAATACGGTACTTGCTGGTGATGGCTTTTGAAGAGGAAGGTCTCATTTGCGTAGAAAACCTTAGCTTGTGTATTTTAGAGTCTTGTTAAATAGCTTATTATTGTAAATTCAATTCTAATGCACCTTAATTGCTATTTGCTGACCAGCCGCATTTTCAAATTTACTTCCATTTATAAGAATCTGAACGGTTAGCTGTCATGCGGTCTTTTTCCTTGACAACGTTTTATCACTCGAATAGTGCGTACTTATTGGGACACCCTTTATACACATAGATATTTACTTATACCGAGCTGCTTCATTAAGCCTATAGGATTTATCTAATAAAGTAACTACTATGGTTTGTAAATATGTGAAGTACAATCGAGGCACGGAAATATATAAAAAAAAATATTTGGTTGCAAGAAAGTACCATTCACTTCAAACACTCTTGAAAAATGTCGCATGCCTGAGCTGTTCCTATATTTCATTTTTCTGTGACAGAAGACATGCTCGTGGCATTTACGTATTTTCTACATTATGCAATACTCTATCTTCTTCTCTTCTTGACTGGCGCGATAACCGTTTACGCGATTCTGGCCGCGTTTAGCAAAGCGCAGCAGCCGTTTCTTTCTCGTACTAATAGGCGCCAGTTGAAACCAGGACCTTCTCCGACTGATATTTCCAACGCAGAGGAGGTCTTCTTCTTCCTCTGCTACCACAAGTTGCTACCGCATCGAATACTTTCAGAGCCGGAGCGTTTGTATCCGCTCGGCCGACATAACCCCGCCAACGAAGTTGCTGGATATTTATTCGCTTCGCTTTGACAATATTATCGTAAAGCTCACACAGCTCATTGTGCTATCGCCTACTATACTCGCCGTAACTAACGTGCAAAGGTCCAAAAATCTTTCGCAGAGTCTTTCTCTTAAACACTTTAAGCGTCCACGCTTCTGCGCCATACGTTAGAACGGGCATGATGAGAGTCTTGTAGAGTGTTTGTTTTGTTCGTCGAGAGAGGGCTTTACTACTCAATTACTTATTTAGTCCAAAGTAGCACTTGTTGGCAAGAGGGAGAATCTCTCTTGGATTTCAAAGCTAACATTGTTATGGGTGTTAATATTGGTCCCTAAATCAACGAAGTGTTTTACAACCTCGAAACCACACCTGTCAACAGTGACGGGAGTGCCGATACGCGAGTGCGCCAACTATTTGTTTGATGACAGGAGGTACCTCGTTTTGCCCTCGTTCACCACCAGACTCATTCGCTTTGCCTTTCGTGGCATATAGGTCCAATCAGTTGGTTGATGGTTGGTTTATTATAAATATTCTCATAAAAGAGCCTTTGAATTCTTCCATTCTCATGCCATTCATAGCCAATTTCCATGGCATTCTACTACACGCCAGTAAAATGAGTGAGAATTCGTGTTTACCTTTATTGAAGTTATATTGAACAATGCTGTGCAACGGAGCGTAATTTGCAAATACAAATATATTGACATATTGCGCACGTTTGAGCTGTCGTCATTGTTATTTATTTATTGATTTTTTATTTCTTTTTCAAAAGCATCCATCACGACATGCTAATCAATCAAATTATTAAAATTATCTGTTTGGCAAGTGCTTTGTTTGGATTTGCTGTTTTTGGTTTAATGCAATTATTTATAAATGACCATAATTTCACAAATAAATTTTAAAAGCGGCTATTTTAACAGAAATAAACGGCAGAGAGAAATGCCACACATTTAGCACAGTTCCCTTTCCTTTAAATACAGCTGCCCTAAGGAAGGCCTTAAGTTCAACGCTTGCCACGCTCTTAAGTTGTTAAAATAGATAAAATTAGTTATATTTAAGTTGATTGGTGGAACCAGCCATAACGCGTGTTGTCTGATCATAAAGATGTTCACTTCTACTTAAGATGCTCACCTACCATATGCCATGCAATTTTCTTCAATCTCTTTTCTTCTGCGTTTACCTAAATTTTTGATATGTTTATGTTTTCATCTTTGACAAAATTTCACTAAACAAATTTTTACTATAAGCAAAGTTAGGTCTATTGAATGAAGTCACTTCCTTTGGCATTAGGTGACTATATAACACAAGTTTATAGGTTACTTATTATATTATTTATTTAAGGGCTGAAAAGTCCCGGGCCACACATAGATGTCACCAGTTTTATTGCATTTCAGTTCGTACTAACCTTAAAAAGGCAGCTGTTAAAATTGCATGATATTCTATTCATTAGTTCGTGAGTTATTGTGCTAAGAGTGACGCTACTTTTGTTATTTTCAAATGGATCAAAAACAAATTTCGTGCTTTAATTTTACACTACTTCTTGGTGGGGAAAAATACCGTTCAAGCGAAGCAATGGCTTGAAAAGTGTTATGGGGACTCCACTCCATCAGAAACAACAAAGAGAGAGGTTGTGGTCGTAGAGACACCGATGATGCACCACGCAGTCGACGTCGAAATGAGGCTGTAACGCCAGAAAACATAACAAAGTGCGTGTAGCGTAGCGCACAGAACAAGTAAAACTTTCAAGGCAAAAAGAAAGAGGGAGAGACCCGTGAGAGAATGAGAGAGAGAGAGAGAGAAAGAATATATATCTAAATAGATTCACAACATTTGCAGAGAATACAAATAGGCAAAATTAAAAAAAAACGGAGAAAAACGGGTCGACCAGTGTAGGTAAACGCCGGACACAAACCGTGGCAACAACGCGCACTACTCCGAGCGTTTATCACCCGCACAAACGCAGCGATTCCAGGACCGCAGCAACGGCACAAATTACCGCGAGGCAATACCAATAAATCCGACGCCGGAATGGATAGCACTTTATAGTACGCACAAGCACTAGCCAGGAAACGGAAATAAGCGCTAAAAAGTAGGCACCAAAAAAAAAACTCCCCAAAAAATTAGGACCAAACCAAACTTTAGGCACTAAGGAAATATAACGCCAAAAAGTAGGCACCAAAAATATATTTTCTGCAAGTTTGCACCAACAAACAAGCGCCAAAAAGAAGCCAGTGTTATTTCTCACTAGAAATTAGCTAGGAAAAACTCAGGAAGAATAGCCTAAGGTGTATCTACGATATATTTAAGGTATAGCTCTCTCTCTCCTTTTCCTCTACGTTGTATCTTTTTTCTCTCTCGCGGAACGAAAATGCCCAAAACGTTGCATGGTCTTGAAATTTTACTCGCCATTCTCGCTCGTCCATCGACGCCACAAAAATCCACAAAAGTGTTTTGAATGATCGAAAAGTGAGATTGTGTGAGTTAGCTGACATCGTAAAGATATCAAAAGAACGTCTTGGCTTTATATTGCATGAGCATTTAGCTACGCGAAAGATCTGTTCAAAGGGGTTGCCGCGTTTGCTCACTGTTGACCAAAAATAAGAACGTGTTGATGATTCTGAACAGTGTTTGGCCATGTTGAAACGTAATAAACCGGAATTTTTGCATCGATCTGTGACAATGGATGAAATATGGATCCATCACTTCACTCCGGAACCAAAACGATCGTCATCTGAGTGGACAGCAACTGGTGAACTTCGTCCAAAGCGCCCGAAAGCACAACCATCGGCTGGCAAGGTTATGCCTTCAGTATTTCGGGATGTGCGTAGTGTAATGTTTATCTTGAGGAGGGAAATACCTTCAACAGTGAATATTATATAGCGTTATTGGAGCGTTTAAGGGTCGAAATTGCAAAGTGTAACGTCCGCATGTGGCAAAGAAAAAAATTTTGTTTCATCAAGACAACGCACCGTTTGAATTGAACTTCAAATTGCTCCCACATCGACCGTATTCGCCAGATTTGGCTCCCAGCGACTACTGGCTGTTGTGGTAGACCTAAAAAAATGCTCGCCGGTAAGAAATTTCGCTCGAATGAAGAGGTTATCGCTGAAACTAAGGCCTATTTTGGGCAAAAGATAAATAGCTCTAAAAAAGTGGTATTGAACTGTTAGAGCGGCGCTGAAGTGATTGCGTTGTTCTTGATGGAAAACAACTAATTTTGAACAAAAAACCATGTTTTCTTTGTTGGGCCCGGGACTTTTCAGCCCATGTGTGAACTTTTTTGTCGTTCAAACGTACAGTAATTTATTTCTATGAAAATACAATTTTTAAGTTTTTTTTCTAAGTACATGAAAAGTTAGTAAAGAATTCAATTCTTTTTTAAACAATCTTCTTCTTACATATAAAAATGAATGTTTGTCTGTATGTCATCGATGAACTCAAAAACTACTGGACCGATTATTATAAAAGTTGGTATATATATGTATTTTTCCACGGAGAAGGTTTGTAGATTATGCTAATTACTGAACTTTGTATTGTCACAATTTTTTCGAGATAAACAAAATCAATAAAATTGTTTAGAATTAATTGAATATTTGTGTACTGATTTTTCTTTAAAGTTTTTTTTCTTAAATTTATTTTAGTTGTTGGCGTAGCAACGCGCGCCGGGTACAGCTAGTTTTTTTATAAAAATGTCTCGCCACTTTTTAAAAACTAATTACTTCATTTTATTGCTTACTATGTTTTCGAATTAATATGAAAAAATCGTAAGGTTCGCATGAAATATTGCAACAGGTATAAAAGTCTGCATAAAAATTGGTATTTGTAAACCAACTCACCAAACTCGCCGAAAAATTTAAATTAGCGCAAATGCTTTCGTGTCAATATTGCACAACCCAGTTACCCATCAAAATCAGCCAAAAAAATCGAAAAGTAAACTTTGGGTGGCTCACCTGGAAAAACTTGACTCATATTAAAAAAAATTGCTTTACTTTTAATGCATTAAAACTGTTGCATAGTAAAATTTGTATAGGTAAATTGTTTGAAACTTATCTGCTGGTAGTTTTTTTTAACGCAGCGAGGGCTTTGTACATACATACATCCGTACATAGACACGCCTGTACACCAAACATCATCGGCTTCAAACATGATCAATTCGCGTTAGAAATATACTATTTGTAATACAAAACTTTTTCCCCACAATTTTCATTCATTGTTTCAAAATGTATCGCAATTTTCCCAAATAACAACAATTCCTCTCTAAATTCAATAAAACGATCACTTCAATGGCAACACAAGTGTAGTTCGGCAACAAATGATCGAATAGTAGTCAGAACCGTTATTATTTTATATACTAGAGGCTTCATTATTTATTTATTTACAGTAGACGTACGTATGTGTCAATGCCTTTCGTCAACGAAAGCCGTGAGAGTGTGTGCATACACATATATGCATACGATATAAGTATGTGCATTTGTGAAGCTCAGCGAACAACCGAAGCTCGAGTGAAATGTTTTTTTTTTGCGCAAAATCTTCTGCGCCGAATAAAGCGTAGAGTATATTTTAACTAAATTAAATCACGGCAAACTTCTGGCAGATCCGAGTTCATACTCGTAATAAATAAATTTGTTAAAAGTGCACGAAAGCGTCGTCAACCATGCCACTTCTTCAATGGTCGTGATCTTTCTCGTGTCAGTTCGCGCACAAACACAATTGTCACATCAATCTTCATCAAAATCAGTTTTTCGTCTTACATTTCATTTAAATTGTGTATTTGTTTTTTGTTATTTTTTCCTTCCATATGCATACAACAGCAATGTAAATTCTGCAAATTATAGCAGGCGCTTAAATGCAAACTGTAAGTAAGCGCAGCTGCAAATGCAACTCTGCTGACCGTATGCGAAATGGTGTGAGTATCGCGGCGTGTAGCCGAACAGTGCTTAGCTACTTAAGTCACCGTTATTTTTATCTGCTCTTCCTCAGAAATATTAGCAGACATCACCATTTCTGAATGCATTTTCATTTATTAGCAGTAACTAGGTTTTATTCAACTCTTTTGATTAACTGAAAAAATAAATAAAACATTAAAACAAAGAAAAAAACTAAATATATAGCTCGAAAAATGTTGTCTTTGGTATCCGTTTCTGCAGCGTGATCACTCCTCGAATGCATGAATGGCGGCAGCGAGTGGCAAAGTATTTGTAGCGATCGGTACGCGTATATGGCGGCTTGTTTTCAGTAAATGCCTTTAACTATTAATTATTTCTAGTGATCGACATTTAAGTACGCAAGGCTTGCTTTAACGAAGCGTGTGAACTAATTATATATATCGCTCGCTCTCTCTCTCTTTCTCTCACTCCTCCTCGGCGCTTTTGCAGTTGCTGATCTTAGAATTTCGTTGGCGCCGGAAGTGTCGGCATTTTCCACTTATGCACAAACTAACAGTATAAGAGGCATGACACATAATTTGTTGCTTCTCTGAAATTGTTGTTTGACTTTTAGGTATACATACGAGGGGCGTTCAATGTATTCTCGGCATCAGTATGAGAAACAACTCGTATTAAATTGCATATACAATATTTTTGTTTTCCAATATAATCCGCCATAACCTCAATATATTTGTTAGATCTGAAAATTAGGTTTTGAATGCTCTCTAAAAAATATGTATCCTCGTACGAAATGTGTGCCTTTATTGCAACCTTGAGTTCTTCATTGTTAGAAGAATTTTTCCAGGAAGTATTTTTTTTTTCAAATTTGGGAGCAAAATGTAATCACCAGTGAACTAAATTTGGGCTTCAAAGCCGCAAATTTTCGCATCAGTCACTACAATCTTTCTTCACCGAGAATCACTACATAACTAGTGACCGTGATTCCGATGAGGCGAGTGAAGTAGGCGTTGAGTCAATTCGCTTTACGACGACGTAGACATAGTACATCAATTAAAGGTCAAGCAGCTTCGTTGTCTGGGTCATGTCGTCCGAATGGATGCAAATTCTCGGGCTCTGAAAGCATTCGATGCGGTACCAGCTGGAAGAGGAAAACCTCCTCTGCGTTGGAAAGATCAGGTGGAGTAAAATTTGGCATCACATGATGTATCCAACCGGCGCCGGTTAGCACGAGAAAGAAACAGCTGGCGCGCTTTGTTATACTCCGCCAAAATCGCGTAAGCCAATCAAGAAGCAGAAAGAGAATGACCGTAATTATATGAAATTTTGTATTTCAAGTAAATTTATTGCATTTATTAAATTACCCACCTCCCTATAACGAGAATTTATTGCACACTTCTCGTAGTTACCCTGACTTTGACATTCAGCCCATTTTTGAACTTTACACCCTTCATTGCTTCGGAAGAATGTGGCTGCCCATCTGAATATCTTCACATACATTTTATGCAGCTACTTTGCGCCGACAAAGCGTTTACGTTTTTATTTTGCTCTTTCCTGCTTGTTTATCCATTTGCGTCAGTGTGCCATTTTGTTGTTGCATGCACCTTAGCTATTGTTATTTTCTTTTGTAGTTGTTGTTACAGCCACTTATTGCTCCTATTCAATTATAATTTAAATCAATTGTAGCCTTTTTGATACACGCACGCACACATATGCACATACATCTACATACACAATGTGTGGCTTCTTGCCTTTCGGCGCGACTCTACTTAAATACGTTGATATTTTTATAGTCGCATTTGTTATTTGCCGCCAAGTTTAGTTAGTTTAAGCTCTACATACATCGGAAACTATGATCGCTCCGTGCTGTTCTGGCAACTTCTTTAATATGCGTTTAGCCATTGACTTATTTTATCAATTTGTGCTCCCCAGCCTTTCTTTCTCACTTCCGCAATTTGCTGCTGATGCCGCCGCCCTTGAACCTGAGTCATTAGACGCATGGGTTTGGAAGAGTAGAGCCAACTATAAACACATCATCGGGTCTATTTTGAATAAACATACTTATTTATATATGTGTGTATGTATGTAACCTCAGCTAGTTTTATCCATAAGATTTGTATTTTTAACGACTATCTGCTTTTCCTTCAATCCTCCATGGCCCGCAACGCACCTCAATCGGACTCAATTGTACCCTATTATACTTCCATAGCCTCGTAACTAAAATTTTTCACACTTCAACACACATCAACCACTCGCGCCAAATTAAAGGATAATGCAATTGCATGTAATCCAACTCATTGCTCTTCTGCCGACTTGATTGTAGTTGTCGAGAACTGTCTTTGTATTGTATTGTGTTTCTAGAATAGGTTTATTGGGTTAAAATCTCACCCAATTGTATTTGTATTTGCCTTCGCGTAGCTCTTTTCAATTGGGTCAAAATGTTGCATTTATTTAAACTGCATGGACTCAATCGTGTATTGTTATTTGTTTTGCTGGCGGTGCAACTTGTGGTCTATGAACCAATTCAATGACGAACATATTTGCCGTTAGATGGCAACAGTCGAATAATGTCGATTAATAGAGCATGCGACTGGCACTAAAATACAATTGCAGTGCAAAAAATTTATGCATTTTTTCTGGTTCATTTAAGTCTGAACTATTTAGACCTTCAATGAGCAGAATTTAGGCAAACGGCTTGAACAGATTGAATAGCGTTCCCAGACAGTCGGTTTTACGTTACGGGGACGGCCCGGACTTATATCCTGCCAAGGACTGTCACTCCAGCAACACTCCCCGTGCATGTATGGGGAATGTTTACGCTGCTACAACAACAACAACAACAACAGATTGAATAGTGGGTGACATTCTCATCTTTCACGCATTTCCTGTATACTGTAAAGCAACAAAAAAATTTTTTTAGTCGGAATTACTTGACAGGAAACCACACTCAGAATAGATACTCTCCATTTTATTTTTTCGTGCTCATTTTGATGTCTTCTAAGAAAGGGTGATCAGATTGGAGGCAGTTTTTCCAATAGGGATATTTTGACAGATCACGAGTGACAACTGTCAAACTAAATACATAATTTATTTCAGCATTCATTGACATTTCCTCATGAAAAGACTTACGCCTCAGCAATGTTTGCAAATCGTACAATTTTATTACGAAAACCGATGTTCTGTAAAAAGTGTTCATCGCGCACACAGGCCAGATTATGGTGTACATCCCCGAGGCCCATTTTTGACTTAATGGCCACATCAAGAAGCAAAATTGCCGTATTTGGGCTAAGGAGCAACTCGAAGCCATTCAAGAACGGCCTTTACATCCATTGAAAACAACAAAGAAACGTTTGGTGCGGTCTATGGGCTGGCGGAATCATCGGCCCATATTTCTTCAAAGACGAGGCTAGCGCCAATGTAAAAGTGAATGGCAAACGCTATTGCGCCATGACTGGCTGTTGAGCCAACGACTTTTAAATGCTGTATATTAAAGCCCGTGATCCACTCCAGCTTGGAAGCCAACATTACTAAAATTATTCACGAGATACCGATTTAAGTCCTCCAGCGAGTCATTCAAAATTGGTGTTAACGGATGGCCGAGTATTATCTTTAAAAAATAAATGTCATTGCCCAATCAGTTTGATTTTTTGTTTTTTCATATTTCAATTTAAAATTCGATACCTCTAAATGGATCACCCTTTATGTGCCTCTTTTTAAATAGGCTAGACGAACTGTTGTCTAAGAATTTACTCGACAACCACGGATATCCATTGTGATAGATAGAAAATAAAGATTTTCTTTCCGAAAGTGGCACTGTCCAAGTCTTCAAAGAAGTTTTCTCACAAAAATCTAAATGACAATCTTGG
This sequence comes from Anastrepha fraterculus, assembly GCA_037575425.1. Classification (NCBI taxonomy): domain Eukaryota; kingdom Metazoa; phylum Arthropoda; class Insecta; order Diptera; family Tephritidae; genus Anastrepha; species Anastrepha fraterculus. Next base: position 103,928 of record JAYXIM010027360.1, read on the forward strand.
TACAGGAATTGCTGAATGAATTCTGCATTTTCCTCAACTCAACAGCTTCTACGGCAATCTTTACGTGTAGCTCTTTGGTACATTAGAACGCACTTTCGGCTAATCCTTTGAACCAAAGGAGCTTTATCGCAATCTAAAATGCTATAACGAAGAAGAGAAATCTATCACATCATACTCACTAGCCTTGGTTCCATATCAGCTGCATAGATCTCGGGTTGAAAAACGTTACTATGATCGAGATGTATTTCAATTTCTATCAGTGCTAGGAGATGATGGCAGCCCTTCTGTGTGCCAATTATATCGGCAAAGTGTACCACAGTCTCGATCTCTGTGATATGATCAGTTTTTATATCCCGTCGTCGTTCTGTTAAAGATGTAAGCACAGATTATCGGGTACCTCAACAAGATTTTTTCAAAAGCTTTATACTTTATTCTAGCAAAGGCAGAGCAGACGACGCACGAAAAGTATTTCGACGTCTCTTGATTCTGAAACCTGATAGGACAAATGGAGTTTCAGTTATTTGAACTATGAAAAGAGTCTGTCCATAATCCCATTATTTGTTCACTACTACTTGTGGAATTAAGCTCAACCCAGCTACAACTAATCACGCCATAAAGTTCAAGAGAATGGTGAATCCTTACCCCACTACCTTTCACTTTCACTACGGATCCTGACATAGAGCCAGTTTAATCGAATTTACAACAAGGTCTTATAAGATCTACAACATATTGGTAGGTAACTCAAATCGGTAATATTATATTTTATATTGGCGTATTTTCATGGATCATTAAGAAAATATAAGATTCTAAGTGGCTTTCCGAATAATTAGGATTTCCGTTTCCTCCTATCCACCGTCCTGTTTCAGTCTTCTGCTTCGACATATCTAAGGTGACTATGTGCTGAGGAAGATAAAATCGTATACGATGCATAATTGATAGTTTGGGCGAGTCAATTTTATTCTGTGAAGAAACCTGAAGAAATTTCCATTATCCGCCATATGTATGTCAATTTACTAGTCCATGCTACGATTGATGATTTTTAAGCGATCTACCTGCCTGAACAAAGTAGTGGAATATTTAACCGACCGCCTGGTATTCAGCCTAAAAACCACATAACAAAAACTGCAAGATAGTGAAGTCAAAATATTTCCCCAATTTTTTGTGTTTTATTAATTCTAAAGAACTCCTTTAAAATGTATGGAACTTCTAAAAAAATAAACTAGAAGAGCCATTAAAATTTTTTTGTGTTCTCATTAAAAATATTATTAATGATTTCAGCTTTCTATTTTTTCCTAATTTTTTGCTTACTACCACACCTAATAGATAAACAAAAAGTCAAACTTGTTGAAGGGGAATTTTATCGAAATAATTTTTTTCCTCATTCTTAGATGTGAGCATTTTTTTATTCGTTAAGTTGTTGTGGAATTTGTGGTTGTCTTTTTTTTTATGTTCGAAATGGTGGTGACGGTTCGTGTTATTGTCTTTTGAGTTATTGTGTATTTAATATTTTCACAGACATGATACGAGTTTTGGATGTCGCGCTCTTTAACTTTTTCTGCCCTTCACCTTTCGAATAAGTATTTCGCTTTCTCAAAGAAATAATTGGCGCGTACACTTCTGATGTTGTTCCACAAATGCAGGGACCTACAGTTTTAAGCCGACTCCAAACGGCAAATGGTTTTTATGAGGAGCTTTTTCATGGCAGAAATACACTCGAAGGTTTGCCATTGCCTGCCTAGGGGCAACCGCTATTAGAAAGACTTTTTCTATTATTTGACGTTCATGCAAGTTCTATAGCCAAATTTATTTAATTTCGTTTGATTTTGTTTCATACTTATTTTATTTATTTCTATTTGCTTTACTTTATTTTATTATGTTTATTTCTATTTACTGTAGTTCATTTTATTTCGTGTGGGTTTTAATTTTGTTTTTTATATATATTTTTTTCTTTTATTTCTTTCTATATAATGAAGTTTAATTTATTTTTATAATTTCAGAAATAATAAATATTACATTTTATTTATTTCTAATACACTTAATTTAATTTAATTAAATTTTTTTATTTTATTGGTTTTTTTAAGTTTTGTTTATTTTACTTCATTTTATTTTAATATTTTATTTATTTCTATCTATATTTTCTGATTTATTTTATTATCAGAATTTAAAAAATTTGATTTTATTATCGGAAACTGAAAGCCGTAGCAGCCAGAGCTTTCAAACTAAATGAATTGTTTTATTTTATTTTGATGTATTTTTATTTGTTTGTTTTTTAATTTTTTGACTTTATTTAATTTAAGTTATTTGAGTTTTATATTATTTTATTATTTAATTTAATTTTTTTTTCAGTTTATTATTTTATTTATTCCTATTTTATTTTATTTTATTTCCTTTACAAGGGTTGCTATTAATATTTTGGGCTTTGGGTACTTCTAGTATATTCTGGAAGACGCTTTGATGTGTGAGCTTTATTAGTGTGGCTTACAGTGACTTGAAAAATTAATCTCGGTATAAAAAGAAAAGCAAAAAATTAAAAAATGGTTAACTCCATGAAACCGTGAGTATTTTCGTGGAATTATTTTTCATAATTTTGGATTAATACGACAAAAATTCATCGATGAACTAAACTTATTATGTGGTGAGCAAGCAACATCCTTTACCACCATAAACAACTGGTACAATGAATTTGCCCGTGGTTGCTGTTCGCTGACCAACAAACTCCGTGAAGGTCGTCCGAAATCAGTTGTTGTGCCAGAAACTATCGATGTTGTGCTCGAAATGATTGATCAAGATCGTGGTGTTGCCTACCGTAAGGTCGAGGTATCCTTGGGCATTAGTATGACAAGCATCAATGAGATTTTGCACGATCACCTTGTGGTAAAAAGGTGTGTGCGTGTTGTATCGCACATAATTTAAAACATGTCCTGGAAACGCGACTGGACAAAACCATAAAGCCTTTTTTAGCCATCAATATTCATTTTTTCACTGCTGGGCCAGAAATATAAAAAGCAGCCCTCGTATAATAAGTTTTTTTTATCAAAAACTGAAGAGCTCTTAAACTTTGCTTATAATTTATAATTGCACGCTTATTTAATTTTTTTAAATTCTTATTTTTTTATATTAATATTTTTTTTGTTTAGTTTTTAACCTTATTTCATTTTATTTTGTTTAATTTCTGTTCACATTTTTTTCTAGAACAATTTTTAAAATTATTTTATTTTATTTTTTCTTTTAATTTATTTTGTTCTATCTTATTTCTTTTTTAATATTTATTTATTTGATTTTATTTTATTTTTTCTTAATATTATAAAATTTTATTTCTTTTTAATATTTTTTTGTTTTATTTTTTATAATAATATTTTTTGCTTTTTTTAATTTTTATTATTTCATTTCATTTTATTTAATCTATCCATATGCTAACTAATTAATTTATTTTATTGTTTTCATATTATGTAATATTTTTTCTTTATTTTTTAACCTTATTCCAATTTTCTTTATTTAATTTCTGTTCATATGTTTTTTGTTGTATTTTATTTTATCTTTAATATTATTTTATTTTATTTTTTCATATTAATATTCTTTCATATTATATAATTTTCATATTATTTACAATACTTAATTTAAGTTTTTGTTAATATTAAAAATAAATAAATAATTGGCGCGTACACTTCTGTTAGGTGTTTGGCCGAGCTCCTCCTCCTATTTGTGGTGTGCGTGTTGATGTTGTTCCACAAATGGAGGGACCTACAGTTTCAAGCCGACTCCGAACGGCAGATATTTTTATGAGGAGCTTTTTCATGGCAGAAATACACTCGGAGGTTTGCCATTGCCTGCCGAGGGGCGACCGCTGTTAGAAAAATGTTTTTATTAATTTTGCTTTCACCGAAATTCGAACCAACGACCTCTCTGTGAATTCCGAATGGTAATCACGCACCATCCCATTCGGCTACGGCGGCCGAATTGTTAATATTAAATTATTTAATTTTTTTAATATTATTTTATTTTATTTTTTCATATTAATATTTTTTCTTTATTTTTTAACCTTATTTCGTTTTATTTTATTTAATGTTTTTTTTTAATATTATTGTATTTTATTTTTTCATGTTAAGATTTTTCCTTTATTTTTTAAACCTTTTTCGTTTTATTTTTTTTAATATCTGTTCATATTATTGTAATTTATTTTGTTTTATTTTATTTTATTTATTTTATTTTTTAACTTAATTAAGTTTCCAACTTGAACAAATTTTTTTTAATTATAACATACGAGCATATTTATTCTAAACAAAACAAGAAAAAGAAAATTTACAAATATTTGTTCGTCTCAGCACGTAATCGCTCACATAATTTGTAAACAATTTTCACAGTTGTGTTGCATGTAATTTGCTGACGTTTACAGATAATTTATAAATCACTTTGACGTTGTAATACAAAATTACGCATTGTTGTGAAGCGACTGCGTTTATTTGCGACGAATTATCAAGCATTTTTTGTTTACAATCGAAAAGTTTTTTTTTATTCGATGGTAGTATGCACTTTATTGTCCATACGATCACTGATCAAGAAATTAAGCTAACAATTCGCACGCGCACCATTGTCCTTTCCTTTGCTGACATTCAAAGGATTTCGCTCCCTTTAATTTCTGGTAATCGTTCTCGTTTGTTGTACACGCCACGACTTGTCACTTCAGATAGTGAACCAACGTTTTGAGGCGTTTATCCGCAAGTCTACAATCAAGACGGTGATGATCCTCGTCGTCTATCAGCTCGTGTATCTTTCTTAGCTAACTAACTAACTACAAACATCAGCGCATACAGCCACCCACTCACCGCCACACTAGTTGCCATTTACTAGTAGTAGATGTGTGTGTTCATTCACACACACTTATATACATACATATGTACTTAAGTATGTATAATATAAAGCATTTATTCTTTATCTTGTTGAATGTGTCAGCGTTGACTTATAACGGGCAACACCGCCGCCAGCGCTATCGTTTTTATCTCTAGTACCATCTCAAATGTGTGCGCTTTATTCTTTAGAAACCAATACTCATGCGATGTCGTGCAGTTGGTGGTAGCACTTAAAAACATTAATTTACTCGCAGCCGATCTTTTACTAAACTATACCATGTATTATTCGGAGCTTCGGCAAATCTTTACGCCTACCCCTGATAAAACAAAAAAATTTACTTTTACAACGCGCACGACAGTTACGGGAAATGTGGAGAATCAATCGTTTACCCCTCTTTAAACTGTTGGGTAGGTTATGAATTCACTTCCGAGTGAATTTCATTGCAATTTTCTGGCGACTGCTTTGAAATGCATTAGGAAGTGAATTACAGAGCCAGTCCGAGTATTTAATTTATCAAAAATGTAATTTTACAAGCTAAGTATTTGTTCCGACTTGTTAAAGTGATGCGAGATTGTTACTTATTCCTGAGCCTAGTACACATGTCTACAATTTTCGACCGGATTATGAAATACTTCATTTTCATACAGGGTGAACGATATGAAGTGTTACCTATTCAAAACACCATAACTTTGTTGTGTGAAATTAGTTTTTATTGAATTCAAAGACAAAATTGTTCAAAAATGAATACAATTTTAAAATATATTCACTTTAGCTCGATATGACCATCTTTTGCCTTGACTCTAGCCTTCAAACGGTCAAAAAATGACTTGCATGCTGCACGAATGTGATCTTAAGGTATTTTGGTCCATTCTCGTATAATCGCTTTTTTCAGCGCATCCATATAGCATATTTTTTTAGTCCTCACCTTGCTCTCCAAAATGGACCAGATGGAATAGTCCATCGGATTTGCGTCTGGCGAATTCGAAAGCCATTGTGTGGACGAAATGAAGTGTGGAACATGATTTTTTAACCATTCTTGGTTCACACGAGCTTTATGAGACGGTGCCGAGTCTTGTTGGAACGTCCATGGTCTACGACCGAAATGTTTGCGTGTACACGGCTCTAAAGCAGCTTCTAAAACATTTTCCCGATAATAAGTCGCATTCACTTCGACACCAGGCTCGATAAAAACGATTGGAGAGCGTCCATCAGCGGTCACTGCTGCCCAAACCATTACTTGCGATGGGAAATTGCTTCGCGTGGCCATACGTAGGCTCAATATCTCTTATGAGCGTTCGGTCAAGTAAACACGATGGTATTGAGTGTTTATGAACTACTCAATTGGGACATTTTTTTCATCAGAAACCACAATGTTAGCAAATTCACCACGTTCTTGCAAGCGCAACAACTCCTTTGCTCTTTCGCACCGAACTTTTTTTGCTGGGGTGAAAGATCGAGTGCTTTTTGGAACTTGTAAGCCTTGACCCTGAGCTCATTTTTCAATATGCGTCGAATGCTGTCTTGCGATATTTTCAGTTCTTTGGCCATTTTTCTTCCACTTCGGCGTGGATTTCGTTCAAGTCGAGCCTTCACTTTCCGAACCATTTCTGGCGTTGTTGCGGTTTTTTTTGGTCCACCTCCATAGCGTTTTTCAATGCTACCAGTATCATTGTAGCATTTTATAGTGCGATACACAAACATTTTATTCACTTTGAGGTGACTGAGCTCACGAACAATGGCTGGTTGTGATTTTCCAGCCAAATATAACGCAATCACACTATTACGTTTGAATTCCATCACAGAAAAAAAAAATTAAACAAAACTGAGACGCAAATGCTTTTGATGGCTTATAAGCAATATATTGAACTGTCATTACAACAATTTTGACGTTGATGTCATGAGCTGTTTTACAGATACAAGCAGTGTGAAGTTGGTAACACTTCATATCGTTCACCCTGTAGTATTAAGTAGTTTTTTAAGAGCTTGAGAACTTAAAATGATAATACAAAACAGGAATATTGTGATAGATAATTTCGGGGCATTTATTTTTTGATTATGATATGCGGTATATGTGCGCCGCGGCTACGAGTTGTATGGTCCATTCGATTAGTCTAATTTTTGACTACTTTTTCCAATAAATCTGGCCGTATGGCGTCAATGATGGCTTAAATATTGCAATAAATCGATTGTTAAACGCGCTATTTTGCAAGTTGCGCCGTCTTGTTGGAACCATCGACGTTTAGCTGATTATTTTTTAGAAACAAAAAATTCAATCAGCATGGCTCGATACCGTTCGCCATTCACCCTAACAGCAGCTCCTTCTTCGTTTCGAAAGGTCCTTATTTCATTTCCTCGAGAGAAATTCGCAAACAAATTAATTTATTTATTTTTAAGTAAATTTCCACAATTTGGAAGCGTTGTTCTGTTGTTAAACGGTTTATGATGACTTGCTAAACTTTACTGAACAAAAATGTCAACACAGTTTGCCATTCTCAGCTGTCAAACCATAGTTATCGATATCGATAGTTCTAATGCAGCTAAAAAACACCTGATATAAGTTTGTGACTCAAAACAGGCTCTTACCCCATTGTCCTCCAACAATAGAGAGCATCACAATGAATAAATTGTTAACTAATAAGGGGCGCCCTAGCTGAATGGGTTGGTGCGTGACTATCATTCGGAATGTAGAGAGAATGTAGGTTCGAATCTCGGCGAAATGCAAAATGAAAAAAAGTTTTTTCTAATAGCGGTCGCCCGTCGGCAGGTGATGACTAACCTCCGAGTGTATTTCTGCCATGGAAAAGCTCCTCATAAAAAATATTTGCCGTTCGGAGTCGGCTTGAAACATCAAGACGCACGCCACAATAGGAGGAGGAGCTCGGCCAAACACCCAAAAGGTTCTTCAGTTTCATTTGCCTGCCGTGTTCTCTACAATCCTCATCAGGTTTATGAAACATATGCGCATGTACAGCATACCTGGGCATAACTTAAATTGAGTTCAAAAAGCGCTACATGAATAAACTCTGTTGACATGAACTCATCTAAGTTCACCTTCCATGTATTTGATCCAACATAAACATTGTTTGTACAAATTTTCTCACCTCTTTTGGACACAAAACTGTCATAGATGGTCCGATCGTAAAATATAAATAGCCTCCCTCGTATTTCCGCAAAAATATCTATAGTTTTTGTTTATGTCTTACAGTGGCCACAAACATTTTTATGACTTTATTTATTAACTATTGAAGCGCATGAATTTAGAAATCCTGTTTCTGCATACGACTTGGTTGGTTACCTATGACGTTTGTATCATACAACAACATTACTTGTAGAAAGCGATAAGCCATGGAGCTCTCAAATTTGTATCTTGCTCATCTCTTATAACGTTTATACGTATTTACATACATACTTCTTTATCTCCATACAATTTGTATGTGGGAATGTAGGAGTTACAGCTTTACAGCAGGGGAGTATTCACTTTTATAGCTTTCTGATTAGCTACCAAACACTTTGCGGCTGCACAACATAATCATTGAGTTTCTCAACAGTATTGGTAGCATCTGGAAGTCCAAAGTCCAACATTCAACCAGCTACAATTTATTCAATTTATGACCCAGGCAGGCGAAATTTATGTTTCAGTTACTATACAGATTTTTGCTATTCCTCTCGAATTTTTTTGCAAGCTCTTTGCTCTTTTTCATTTTCTAGCTTCTTGTCATTGATTAATTATCTTTATAAGGTTTGGCTATTATACATATGTATGTATGTACATATATATGAGTTTGTTATCTGCTTTTTGTCACTTATGGGTTTTTATCCAAATTTGAGTGGTCAGCCACTTTGACAAATTTTACAGCCAAATGTGCGCTGTATTTCAGTGTTTTTTTGATTAACTTTTTTGTATTTTGTGTTTTTTAATTTATTTTTTTGTATTTGTTTTTTATTTATTTTTTTTTTCTTTATATATTTTTTTTTTTTTTTTTTATTTTTTTTTTTTTTACTGGTACATATTCGTAATGCAATCGATAGATCAATGACTGCTTAGCACGTTCGCAGGTATGGAGTATTTTCACGCTTGTTGATTAAGATAATTAACCCAAAAAAATCTATTGATTAGTAGTTAATTAAATCGTATTGCACCTCACAGGTACATTTTTCTTGCTGTTTTTTTAACAGAAATCATCGAAAGCCTTACTCCGCCAGTGTGTGACTTTAACCCGAACTACACCTCCTACTGCCTTAAGTGTCGATCCCCTCTCGGTTCTACCGTTAAGTGAATCGTCGGGAGGCGGTTTGACCAATAGGCTCTACGTTAGTTACTGTTCACATGACATCATCTTCCCACTGTTTTGTTTATTTTCAGAAACCACTCCAGTTGGGCCAGTCCGCCCCTCCCAACCTTACGGGTAGATGTGTACCTTGGTTTGGCTGTTGCTGCACCGCACTCTTAGGCCAAAAATAAAGGTTCATTATGATGCCAAAGTATAAGTCATAAGCGTTCTTTAAGAATTGCATTAGACATTTTAAATCGATGCCCGTAGGTCAGCTACTTACTTATAAAGGGCGACCACACATACCTGCTTCTGCATAGCGCAGAATATTTATGGAAGATATGGGTAGTCGGTTCTGTTACTTTCTACTTCTTCCAGTAGGCAATGCCCTGTTAAAGCTCCGGCGGCGATCGAAATATCCTCATATATCCACACTTCTCAATTATTTCCATTGCATTTCGTCCACGTTTATTTGTGGTCCATCTTTCTAGGGTTATCTATACATGCGTATTGCAATCCAAGGGATTTTGGCAAAACGTTTCAAGAGGATTTAGTTGTTTTCTTCTATTAAGCACTAAATAGCTAAGCTGCATCCCTGACTAAGTTTTCAAGCGCTTAGCATGCGCGAGCGATGCGCACCTGTCCGGCAGTTACGATGAAGGTGAGGGTCGAGCTGACATCCAAGAGTGTACTCTGTAGTGGTACACAGATGGCTCTAAAACACTCGAAGGCATGAGATCATCATCATCAACATCATAACAAATAAAGCTCGGGGTGAGCCAGTGCTTCCTTCACAATGGCGCTCTATACGATTTAGTTCATTGCGTGGTTTCTCCTAGCATTTATAAGGCAAACATCTGCATCAATATCGTCTGCCCATCTTCTTGTCGGCTTTCCATGCTTTTTACTACCCATAATAAGAGAGTTGAAGGTGTTTTTCGTAATTCTGTTGTCATCCATCCTGAGTAGGTGTCATCAGTCGCTGAGCTTTAGCGACACGCAGAATGTTTTGACTTGATATCAGCTGTTCGATCTCATTATTGTATCTGATGCTGTAAAATCCATCAGCTTCCCTTACTGGTCCAAACATCTTTCTTAGGACTTATGCTCAAAGGGGAAAAGGTAGTCCTTTATGTTAGAAGTCAGTGCCCATGCTTCGCCTCGTCTTGTAGATTTGTAGTTTACACAACCTCGATAGTAATTTATTTTTAAGAAGTTTCACGTGAGCAAAATAACTTCTATTAGCACTTTGTAGTCTATCATTCACATCGATTAGGGGGTATACAGCGCTGCTGGGTGTACCAGGTATTTAAAACTCTCCGCTTTTGTGCAAAATATATGGAGCGACCTCTAGGTTGCCGTAACGAAGTGTTTCGTCTTATACACATTAACTTCTGGGCCGACTAGGCATAGTATTTAATATAAATAACCACAAAACAGTGCTATCTGTGTCTATGGGTAGTTTTCCTACTATCTTTCAAGTAGAAGTGCATGCCATTTGTCTATGTGCAGAAATTAATTTAGGCAGACATATTCGCAATAAGCGAATCGCTATTCTAAGTCACTGACAGGCTGCACTCACATTCGACTCATATGGCTGCCGGGGCATAGAAGCATACCTGGGAACGAGCCAGAGAGGCCATCACTTCGAAACTTATAGAATCCAAGCCCTTTCTTGCCATGGGAGGAGGAGTTTAGGAGCGAAGGGCTAAGGGTGCAAGACGTGAGCTGAGACAAAACTGTGGGGCTACGCCGGGCTAAGTGCTTATTAGTATAATATTATATAATCTTACGATGTTTTAAAAACGCATAAGTCTTCCTGAATATAAACTCATATTGCTTACAAGCATTCTTACTGGTGAATGCTAATTGCGAGGCCTTCTGCGCAGGTCGGCATATGGTCTAACCACTCCTGCCGCTTCTGCGAGCTATAGCTGGGTACTGTTCCCGGATGCTTCTCGAATGCGATAAGAAGGAGTAGAGATCTCGACCTGAAGAAAAGCACATACATTCAGTCCAACCCAGCTCCATTCTAGATTTACTGAAGGAACTGAGTTTGGATGAATTATTGTGATGAGTAGAAAGAACGAAAGTTCCTATCATTTCTTGCCACAAAATCGGAGTTTCGTATGGAATTTTCATAAAAAGGTTTGTGTCTGTTTAATGATTTTCAGTAGAATTTTTTGCTCAACATTTTTGATGCCGTTGTAGCACGGGTTTTTTGGCTAGATTAATAACATCATAGAACACTCCTACTCGGATAAAATTCCCTTCTGAAATTGTTTTATTTATTTCGAATTAATAATTAATACTTTTCCAAAGCCCATTAACTAGAGAGTATAATTTTTCCAATTTGCTGCCCTACATACAGTTTTACTTTACTATACTTCACTCATCTGGAGTATACCTTCTGCTCAAATATGAACGAGACGTTATCAATAAAACGGTCCGCGGATGACATGTGGCAAAAATCAATTTTTTGTTTTTTGTTAGGACTGTTATAAGCTTACATGGCAAATTTCAGCGTGATATGTCACATAGTTTGTTTTCTGTGCTACTGTAAACAAGTCAAGCTCGAGTGTGTTCTTCGAATTTAACGATGGAAATTCAAGTTGAACAAAGAATTTGTTTGAAATTTTGTTATTCCAACAAAATTTCGGCTTCAGACGCCTTAAAAATGTTGCAGACAACCTATGGGGACTCTGCTCTATCGCGTGCACGTGTTTTCCAGTGGTACAAATCGTTCAAAGAGGGCCGTACATCGGTTGAAAACTTGCCTCATGAACGTAGTCCAGCAACATCAGTAAACGACCAAAACATCGGAAAAGTAAAGGAAATTGTGCTTGAAAATCGTACAAATCGCAAAATCGGTTAACGCTGAATATTATTTAGACGTTTTAAAGCGTTTGCGCGAGAACATTCGTCTTAAAAGGAAGGAATTGTGGGACAACAAGTCATGGTTCTTGCATCACGATAATGCACCAGCTCACACATCACGTCTTGTTCGCGATTATTTGAACAAAAATAATGTTAAAATCGTTCCGCAAGCACCGTATTCGCCTGATATGGCTCCATGTGACTTTTTCCTGTTTCCCAAGCTCAAGTTGCCGCTCCGTGGAAAACATTTTGAGACAATTGAAGTCATAAAAGAGAATTCGAAGAACACACTCGAGCTTGACTTGTTTACAGTAGCACAGAAAACAAACTATGTGATATATCACGCTGAAATTTGGCATGTAAGCTTATAACAGTCCTACCAAAAAACAAAAAAATTATTTTTGCCATATGTCATCCGCGGACCGTTTTATTGATAACGTCTCGTTCATATTTGAGCAGAAGGTATTACCTGGTTTCCACGACCGTCGGGTCTACTGAATCTTACTGAATCGACCCGAATTTATATTCGGCCAAGGACTGTCACTTCAGCAACATTCCCCGTATACTTGGCTTATTTTATTGCTTTACATCTACATGTAATTTGTTTTATCACTCAGTACCTAACGAATGCAGCGAATAATAATACGTAAGAATATTTCCTTGAAACTTCTCTTCCTTTAGTGTGTGAAACGATGAAGAATAACGATAAAAGCTGTGCTGTTTCTCAGTAAGTCAGAATTACCAGTTTGCTCATTTGCATATTCCGCACATGAACGCAACATAAGAAACTCTAACTAACTGAATACCTGCGTCCCGCCCCCTGCTATGCAAGCAGCTATCTAATTTTTTATTACGATGCTGAAAGCTAAAATTGACAATTGATTAAGTAAGTCTTCAGTGCGCTGTTAAGAGAATGTAAAGAATGTTGTCTGACAACTGCTGAGCTGCTTGTGCTCTGCTGGCTGAGCAAGCACTCACATATATGTATGTACATATCCCAATATATGTATGTATGCACGACATATGTTATGTTATGCTCTGGTATCATTCTGGTAAATTCCAAGAATAAACTTACAAATAATTATAAACTAAGTCCAGCTTGGCTGTTCGCATCAAGGGGAATAAAAAAGTGGAAATGTGCACGCCGCTGCTATTTTACATAAGACTAGCAGATTCTCTACATTTTATTTATACATTCATTTCACGCTGAGTGCATTACTAAATAACCGCTTCATTACTTCGTGTGCATCAGCTCCACGGTACGTATGAGCAACATTTAATTGTCGGCTGTCAATTCAATGCAAACACTTTCCATTAAATACGAAGATAATTGCTGACAAACACTGGCATTTAACAATGTACTACAGGCTTGTACATGTAAACATAGAATGGGAGTACATTTATTTCCTCTAAATTGTATATGACTTTTTTTAACTGTTTATTCAAATTCCCATCTAAAGGCATTAAAGTGCAAATATGTACATACATATGTACATATATATACTTTCTCACATGCACTGACGGACCTTTTGGGGAGACTTTGCGGCCAAAGCACCGCAAAACCTATAGAATAAATAAAAAAGGAAGGAAATATTAAGTATTTCAATTGGCAGCTAAACTTTAATGCCTTAATGAGAATGCGAATACTGGTAGCATTTGAATACGAATCTCTACAGAATCTTCCCGACCATATCATCTGCAGCCAACTCATCTTTTATCACCTGTGATGTTTGGTTTTAATACACTCTTTCGAAGTACTTCCCTGCTACTTGAGTATTGAGTCGCTCGTCGCTATTATAACCTAATAATGCAGTTTTTTCGTCCAATAGAGTAAGCTTTACTAGCCGATAAACTATACCTTATTTTAAAGTGCACTTTAACTTTTTTCGTTTCCGCAACTGCCGAATCGACATAGATTTGCTAGTTCCAGAAGCAATGGCAAGGGCGTAAAAGTTAATTTTTTTATTTGACTGCTTTCAGGGCTGATAATTTTAGTGAACAACACCAGCCCTTCTTTTGCAACGCGTTAAATAATTTAACTCTCTCTTGGAATCTGACCACAAATTTTAAAAGGTCCATAAACTAACCGTTAAATATGTCGGCCGGACAGTTTACCAAGTTTTTGAGAGAGCAAAAGTATGTTGACCAGCATGATACAGGTAGCAGTGTTGTTGTTGTTGTTTTAGCGTCATAAACATTTCCCATACATGGGAATGGGGAATACTGCTGGAGTGACAGCCCTTGGCCGGACATATATCCGGGTCATTCCGTTAGCGTAGAACCGAATGTGCAAATGAGTGAGCTGTAAACTTAGAGGTTAGTGGAAAATGGAGTTCTCAAGATATGAAATTCATGGATATGATACAAGACTACTTTATACACATGTAAAGGGTCTTTCAAAAAATGTTGTTTTAAAATAAAAAATATAAAAATTTAGATTTTTTCAATTTTTGTTCAAAATACAACTATAGGGTTATCTTATAAGAGTTGTTATTTTCATATTCAAAGAAAAATGCTATTTTTTAATATAAATGATGTTTATTTCATTATAAAGAAGAAGGTATGCCGTTAATAGTGGAAAATAACATCAGGCAATTGACCACCACGACCACGCTTACCGGACAATATCCTGTTCCATAATCGAATTGCAAAGTGGCTGCCCTATGTCCTCGATAGCCTCACGAATTCCATATTTGAGGTCTCGAATCGACCCTGGGCTGTTGGCGTAGACCTTCTCTTTCACGTGGCCCCAAAGAAAAAAGTCACAAGGTGTTAAATCACAAGATCTCGGTGGCCAATTGTGATCACCTCTTCCAGAGATAACACGGTCCGGAAACTTTTCCCGTTAAAGATCAATTGTTTCGTTGCTTGTGTGGCACGTAGCACCGTGTTGTTGAAAATAAACGTTGTCCAGTTCAATACCATCCAAGTCCGGCCATAAAAAATCATTAATCATCTCTCGCCTTTTATATATTTAAATAACACCTGCTATTGGAAAACTCTATATATGTGAAAATTACATCATTTAAATGTCCACCCAGAACGCATCTACAGCTAAAATACGCCAAACAGTCGCATGAATGCCTAACTGTTAAGAACGTCAAGCGGTCGATGTTGAAGGTTGTTCAGCAACACTTTGCGTTAAGGCAGCAACATTCTCAACTGAATGTCCAATTTTTGATCCGCCAATCTATCTACCTTTTTCCTCGACAGAACCAGTTCCTTGAAATGCTTTCACCAACCTTCGAATTGTCGACTCATTCGGACGATTATTTCCACCAAAAAATCACAAATTGGTCCCTCCGCGCCAATTATTTTTTATTTTTATCGAGGAATTATTCACTACTGCCATCTGGGCGTACCCTTTATATATTTTTTTTATGATTTTTATAATCGCAGACATTTTTTCTCGAACATAACACAAAACCTTAAATTGGTTTTGAGGGTATTTAATAATTATATTAGTAATATTTTTCTTAGTCCAGGCCCTCCCCTCATTGAGTTTTTAGATCCGTCAGTGCATACTTTTGTATGTATGTCCTCATGTAAATATTTGCACAGGAAATCGCATTGAAGTGCAGCTTTTTCCAATTTTCACATTGCCATGAAATTGAAATTTCGATTGTTTTCGGGATTCAACTACTATTAATGCTGTTCAAGTCGAAATGCTCTCTCGAATTTCGACTAAGCTATTGTTCAATGTCAACCAAAAATATACAGCCAAGCATTGTTGTTGTTGGTGTGGAGCGTCAACGTGTGGATGATTTGTAGGTTATTTGCAACACTTGACTGCCTGTCTATATTTGCTATATATACATATATGTACGAGTATATGTATATATATGTGCATGTGTATGCGTATGTAATCTAGTGTTGCTATTTGTGGCGCTTTGGAATTTTTAGTATTGCCGTTGTAATTATGTGACTGGCTTCTTTTGTTCCAAAATATACTAGACTAGACGAATTTTACAAATGCTCAATAGTTTTCGTGATTTTTTGTTTTTTGTTTTGATTTTACCTTTTTTTACTTTTCTGTTGTTTTTCTTTTTGTTTTTTAATTTTTGATTGCATCAGTTCACTTTTTTCATTACTCTCCCACATTTAATTTGCAATAACAATTGAAGTAGTTGTACAGGTAAATTTTTTCAATTTCTATTGTTGTTTAATTGTTGTTACAAACACTTTACTTAGGTTTGCAATTTATTGTGGTTTTGAATTGTGCGAAAAATTAAGTCTACTTTATATTCATAAACAATTTTCCTTTGCTATTTGATTATGTAAAAATAGAGAAGTGAGTTAATGAATGAATGCATTTTAATGCATCTTAAAATTGCGTTTTAGTAAATTGATTTTTTTTTTAATTTTTTTTATTCAGATTATGTCTGGTTGCTTTCAATATCCAACATATGCATTAATTTCTCCTGCTGCTCAATAGGCACCATAACCTTGTCATTGCTTTTTTTCTTTCTCGTGCTAACACAAGCCATTCCTAATGCCTAGAAAGCTTACTTTCACCCCATATGCTCCCCCAACGCAAAAGAGGCCACTTCGTATCTAATCGAGCTATGCGGATAACTTCGTAAAGCTCAGCCTACAGATGAGCGCTGGAGAAATTATTTGATCTAAAACCTAAACAAGCACAAGTTCCACTATTTTCTTTGATTTTTAATTAAGTTAGGCTAAGGATATGCAGAACACACTAATGTTGTAAAAGTCCGTTGAGATAAGTTGTAGAAAAGAGAAAGATATTAACGCGAGAAAAAAGGGGGAAATGCTAACTGGGGAAATGCTAATTGCGTAGCCGCCTGATATCCACTGTTGTTACATTAATAAGAGTGTTGATGAAGTGAGAGCAAAGATGTTTACATGTGAGTTACAAAAAAGTCAGGCCGCTAAGCAGAAAGACAATGCCACACCAATATCGACTGTAAATAACATGAACGTTTTATGGTTATTTCCGTTAATTTGCTCTTTCTCTCATCGCATATAACCGCTGTCGTAATTAAAATGTACTTATACAGTCTCAACAAAGTTCTTAAATCGCTGGCCGTGAACATTATGAGTCGAAGACAATTAAACTTTTTGGAAAAAAAATAAAAAAAAATAAAATTGGCTAACCTGTATTATACTTTAGGGCACAAATCGGGTTGCTGGGTGTTATTAGAGTGCAATAGACGAAGGCCATACAGCAACGCACTCAGGGTGCCTTCTGATGTCGTCTGAACACCAACCCAATAGAAGGGCGCTTATGCTCCCTCACAACTATCATAATATTATATAACCCTCTGCCAGCTGACACTGGGTTACTGCGAGAGGTAGCCTATCGGACTCTTGCGATGTTCAGCAACCAACAACATTCGTCGATTTTCTGTTTTTTCACAGACTTTCGCCCCATGAATGTCCTTAACGGAGACCAGACACTAGGATGGTGTTGAGGGAGCTTCGGCGAGTGCCATTTAGGACATGGTCAATTTTTAGCAGATGTCTACTGCTACTTCTTCTTCTTCTACTGTTACTACTATAAGATTATTGAGTGGGAAGAGAAAGTCCATCACTATTTTGTTTGCATTCGGCTTTCCGACCAGGGAATGTCACTTCAGCAGCAGCCCCTAAAAATAGATTGAATTTTGTTTATGTTGCTACAACAACAAAAAGGCAGTGACCTGTTTCGTAGCATCGACTGAGTCACACTTTGTTTAAAAAATCAAGATGCTTTTTTATGAGAAATTTCTTTATGACAGAAATTCACCTAGTGGTTTACCCATTGCCTGCCGAGGGGGCGACCGCCATAAGAAAAAACATTCTCAATCATTTGGTGTTTCATGTCCACAGCCGATTTCAAACCCGGGCATAAAATAAAAATAATTAAATTTTTTGGATTTTTTGGAAAAAAATTACTTCGACTTCCTTTTTGGATATAAACTTATATACTTATTTTTTAAATTTACTTTCGATTTGATATCATAACTGAGTCCATTTATCTCTTTTTTTTTAGGTGTTATTCCCCCTCATTTTTACCGAAATGCTTGGCAAAGTCGATATCGAGGCTAACGTGGAGGGCGGTGGTTCATCTGGACAAGCAGGCGCCATTCGCTGGGGTATAGCAATGAGTTTGCGTAGTTTCGTTGATCAGGAAATGATAGAATCGATGCGCTTAGGTATGTACAAATAATTTATTCCAGCATTTTCTAGACTTATACTAATTTACATTTTCTTTTTGTTTGTTTTTTTCTTGCATTAAAACGTACAGCCGGTCTGCTGCAACGTGACTATCGTCGTCGCGAACGCAAGAAGTTTGGACAAGAAGGCGCACGTCGCAAGTACACATGGAAGAAGCGTTAAAGTTTTTCAATTTTCTGTATTAAAAAAAAAAACCACAACTTTATAAGCATAAAATCTAATGTTATTCGTATTGTTATTCTAAATCGAGTTTGTATTTGCCAGTCACTTTTGTTGTACAAATTTTGTAGCGCAAACACGGAAATATATATTTACATAGATACGAACAAAAAATAAATTATAATTTTACAACTTAGTAACCGACTACATTTGGTCCAGCGGTCGTAGGCCGAGTATACGCATGCCTGTGTTTAAATTTCTCTTGGCGGCAGTGAAAAGAAGCAAGCGATTTTGTTGTCTGGCGAGGCACGCTTCATTCTTAACATTCAAACGTTTCAGAGCGCGACTGGTAGAGTTGCTGAAATGAATTAATGGTTGTAAAATACATTTTTTTTTTTCAAACTTAGCCTAAATTTCTTACCATAATGCGAATAGATGATTCACCAAGACACACGCCTCTAGTTGCTGCTTGGATAGCCACACCATCTGCTCGAAGCGTGCTATTTCATGAAGTAAATCTTGCGCTTCCGATTCTGCCAACTGCGCTACGTCCACTTTACTGTTACTAATATCAATGTGCGCCATATTTGTTAGCAAACTGTGCAGCCGGCAGTGTGTGTACTGCAGTTTGATGCCTGTGTCACCATTCACTTGCAACGCCTTCTGCCAATCGAAGTCATAGTCACGTTGGCGACGTTGCTTCAGATCATTTATAATAACCGCTGATACACCCAATACATCGGCAACGGTTTTGTTATCATTGGATGTGCTTGATAGTTCGACTTTAGTGGCTGCCAATAGACGCAAGTAAAGGTTTTTAGTTAATGGTAAAAGCATTTCACTTACATTATGAATTGAATATTTTACCAACTTACTTGTAGTGTTCAACTGCTTTTCCAGCATTATACTCCGCGCCTCGTCGAGTACATCGCGCAAGAAAACTACTTTGCCGCTACGCGTACTCATGCCATGTATGCGTCCGAATTTAACATGTACCATCCGCTCCAATGGTATATCCGCTGTCAGCGCTGCTGTCGTCTTAAAGAGCGCATTAAAATGATCTGCCTGACCATTTTCCACTACATAGTACATGCGCTCGAAGTTATACCGCCTAAAGCGATCCAGCACAGCTGCAATATCACGCGTCAAATACAAACTTGAGCCATCACTTTTCACAACCGGCACACGTCTCCCGTCCACATTTACCACCTTGCGTCCATCACTTTCGTCCAGTAAAAGCCCACGTTGCTGCAAATTATCAAGCACATCGCCGATTTGCCGTTGTGAGTACTGGGATTCCCAATCGTATTGGTCGTAGCACACCCCTAATCGTGCATATACTTGCTCCAACTCGGCAACGGTGTAATTGCGATAATGTTGCCATTGTCGCGCCATCTCGGCATCAGTGCCTGCCTCGAGCTGTGTAAAGCATTCCCGCGCCTTTTCAACAACACTGGCATCCGTTTTCGCAGCTGTGTTGGCAGCGACATAAGCTCTGTAGAGAGTTTCAATGGGCTTGGCACGCATCTGTTCATCGGTGATGCCAAGCATTTGAACACCCATATGCAACATGCCAAATTGCGTACCCCAATCACCAAGATAGTTTATACGGGTTACACGATAACCTAAATGCTGGTGCAAATTAGCAAGTGTATTACCAATGATAGTGGAACGCAGATGGCCGACATGAAAGGGCTTGGCGATGTTGGGTGAACTAAAATCGAATACCATATGCGCATCCAGTTGTGGAGCAAGGTCGGCATTCTGCTGTAACAGTGACTCTGCAAACGATTGTGTGTGCAATTGAAATTCTAGACGTGCGGGAATTCTACCAGTGGCAGGCAGCAGTTTCACTTTTTCGATAATAGATTTATCGAATTGTAGGCGTGGTATTAGTTGAAGCAGCTCTTTGGCGACATTGTCTGGGAAGGGTGTCCAGTGTAGTATTGAAAGTGCTGGGCTTGTTTGCCGTTTTATAGGCACCTCCAACTCATGGTAGACATTGTGACCCAATTGTGTCGCCTGTGAAATCTGCAAGGCAGAGTAATTATTAAGAAATTTTATGCATTAAATTGTGATGTCACTTTCAGTAAAATAAAATAATTTTAGTTTAATTTACTTACTTTTTCACAAATCGCCCGACGAATTCGTGCACTCATTTTGACAGATCATCTTCGGAGTAATTCTTATCATTTCGAACAGGTAAACAGCTGCTTGACAGGGTTACTACGATACGGAATTTTGATTGAAATTTGAGTGGCAGGTATTAACAAAAAGTATATAGTTTTATAAGTTTTTCTAATAGCGGTCGCCCATCGGCAGGCAATAGCAAACCTCCGAGTGTATTTCTGGCATGAAAAAGCTCCTCATACAAATATCTGCCGTTCGGAGTCGGCTTGAAACTGTAGGTCCCTCCATTTGTGGAACAACATCAAGACGCACACCACAAATAGGAGGAGGAGCTCGGCCAAACACCTAACAGAAGTGTACGCGCCAATTATTTATTTTTTGTTATATAGTTTTTAAAGTTTTGTTAGAGCTATGGTAAGAGCTATTTACAGAGCAGGCATGAAGAATGATAGAATACAAGATGTGCCTTTCTAATTCGTTGTGACGTCGATATGTAAAAACAGTGAGAGAAATTAATTATTTGTGAATATTAAGTGAATGGATTGATAATGTTGTGCTTTTAAGATTTTAAATTAAATTACAAATTTTCCAAAACATCAATCATGAAGTAGCGGTTTTCGGAAGGCGCCCCTTTCTGTATTCTGTACCCCGTGATGACATGCAAGACATACCATTCTCTGCGAGCGGGTCTTCAACTTATAACTCGACAAAGCGAAGGAGAATTTAACAATTAAATTGAAATTAATAGAACCTCTTCGGTGTATGAAATTTAGCGATCTATAATTTATTCAAACAGTGTAATATCTCGTAACGTTTAAAAAGCAAGTGAGTGCAGTCCCTTTGAAAAGTGTCATGCATACAAGGCAATTTTTCAATTCAAATTAACTGATCATTTAAAATATTATTTATGATTGAACTAATAAAACTAGTATTTCGCCGTTTTTCATTTCAATTCAAACTAGCTATTTCACTTAAAAGTGTTGTTTGTAGTTGTTATTTGTGGAATACCGTCTTGATTGCAGTAGTGGATTTAGATAAACCATCTTAAATGGGATGATTTACTTATCGAAATTCCTCCTCCTCACATGTATAGTATCTGCCTCCCTGATGCTGGGAATCTGTAAGTGTAGCTTATGGAAGATGTATCCTACAGTATTTCTTAATGTGACCTAAGGCCACCTAGACGGAAATAATAGGGTGCAAAACTATTCTCGACGTAACAGGTGCAGTTAGATTTATTTCACGAAGTACATAAAACAAGACTATTAAATAAATAGGCCAATAGTTGAAAATGTTGATCATGGAAAGCATAGAAACACTTTTCCGTGGCTTGAAATATTTTCAATTTCATCGGCGAAATAAAACATCGATGTCAAGTAAAAAAAATATATCATTGTTGATAAAAGTAAATAATTTTCAATACCTTAGTAATAGCGTCATGATTTGATGTTGGCATGTTTTTGGGGATTATTGAAGTTTAAAATTCAAAAATTGAGTTTTGCTTTTGATAATTCTTTATCTTCATTTCAGTTTCCCAATGTTAGTATGCTTCTAATAAGCATAGAGGGAACTATCAAATTTCAGCTGTGGTTTATATAAATTCTATACTGGGTAGTTTTTACTTCAACGGTTAGAAAATTAATTTAACATAAGTTTATTTTAAAAAATGCTTACAAATGTGACAAAAAATATAAAAGGTATAATCAAACATTCTTATTTATGTGGCCAACTCCTTGATTGCATTATCTGTATAACTTAAAATATGAAGTTCCGGTGTAGTTACTTAAATGATGTAAAGAAATGGAATGTTTGTTGCTTATGAACACAATTGCTCTTTTAGTAAAACACACTGATCCGGCACCTCTAAAAAGCCAGAAATATCATGTGGCAGTACCGTCTAGCGCAAATGTCGTGCAAAACAGAAATCCAATTAGAAGTGGCAGCAGCGGCCAAAGCAGAGGCACCAAAATCGACGGCCAGAAAGTTTTTTTCTCCCAAACGATTGACACGAATCACACATACACAGCATACACGCCAAAAGAAAAGTGCGGAGAGAAGGCGAAACACAAATTGGGAAAATCGAAAGAGGAAAATTGTATCGCATGCAGAAGAATTCTGAAGAATAAATTTTGATTGCAATTGCTTTTGCAGCAAACAAGTAATTCTAAACGAAAAAATTACGTGAATTTTGTGTGAAGAGCTTTTCGGCGAAAAGAAAAAAACCAATTTTGCCGCTGTGCAAAAGCCGAAACCAGTTGGTTGGCAAAGATAAAAAGTGAGTGCAAAAGTGGATTAACAAGCAGTAAAGAAAGAATGTAGAAACGTCTTTGAAAAAAGCATTAAAAAAAATTTTGTGACAAGAACATTTATGTGCAAATACAAATTTAAGAATAAGAATAATTTCGGTTTGCTTTGGTGGCACTAAAGTTTTTGTATGTCCGAAGCTAGCTGGTGTCGTATGAAGATGAACGATGAGGCAAGTGCGTTTAGTACGTGGCTGTAACTATTCAATCATTGTAGTCAAATAGAGACTGGAAATACTTCAACAACTATGTCGGTTATTATGCTCAACCACATTGAACTCGATAATTGGTATTTTGTCTCGTTGGCAAATTTGATTGCAGTGGACATTTGGCTGGACTTGGACCTTAAGCAAAAAAAAAATACACTCCAAATATACTGTATTCCATGCCATCTCTTGGCTCTTGTGAACTCAGCACAGGTGCAGCTGACAGGCATTGATTTTTGTGGCGCCACTGCCACTGTCAACGTCAGCATCGACGCTTTCAGCAACGTCAACGCAGCGCTTTGAACTGCGCCAGTTACTCACGCGCCGTGTAGTATTGTCACTGTGAAAGTGTTTTCCAACAAAAAGGGGGTATTGTGGGGGAGTTTACTTGAACAATTGCTAGAGGGAAGAACCTACTCGAACGCTTGTAGCTTTTGGGGCGGTTGTAATATCGTAGCTACGCATCTGCTACTAAATGTGTGGTTTGGTTATGCGAATTTCGAGCAAAAGCAACATTTTGCCGTTTTCGTTCTTTTCAAGGATAATATACAATTCATACTATCCTTATGCTCGTTGACTGCCGCTTAGACCAAGTAGTGGTGGTGTTGGCCTTTGGTTCGGGCGTCAGTCAGGCAGGCGTCGAGTAGCTGTTAACATAAATCGATTTCATAGTGGGTTGGCATAGATTTCAAATGTTGTTAGTAAAGATTACGAGTTAATTTCCTGGTAATTTTAAGTGCTTTTTAATTTCAATTTTGGCCGTTCTGTAGGGTTGAACATTTAAAGAGGTCACGTAAATGTGCCGCGTTATTATTACAGCTGTAAATTTTGAACTGAATCAATTAATGTGCTTTAATTAAAAATAGAAAAAAAAAATTAAATTCTTTAATTAATGTAAAAATTAACTCCATATTAGTCACCCAAATTTTCAGTATTTAATTCTTCAGTTTAAAAATACTTTGATGTTTTGAGCCATATGCATTTATTAACGTGTTAGAAAAAATAGCAACTTATTGGGCTTCGAACTTGTAGCTGATTTTTCGCATCTTCTCATAAAGCATATTTGGTAGACGTTTGTCGAAAGATTTAAGCATATTATGTATTTTCTCAAATCACAGGAAAACTTTTTCGAAATCTGTATTTTATTTAATTATCGGTATGAGCGTTCCGTTCGATAGCATTTTACAAATTGTATACAACATTCATATGTTGGTATGTGTGTGTACCATATGTATGTATCATATATGTACATGAATGTACAAACCTTTTTTATCTACAATAGCAAAGAATATAATATCTTCTATTTCCTCTTACTCTTGAAAGAACAAGTCAGCTAAGCAAATACGTGGTAAATAGTACAATGCGGTTGTCGTTTTCAATATTTTTACCTTTTCAGTTTGGTTTTAGTGCACGTCTGTTTAAATTTTTAGACTTTCCCATTCCATTTTTATACTTCAGAATACTTGCCTGAACGTGGTTAATCTGCAAATGCTATAAAAAATTAACGCAAACCAATTGGCCTTGGTGAATATAAGAATTCAACTAAGACATTAAGTTTATTAAATAAAAGTAACGCCCAAAAGTATGATAAACTTGAATATCAACTAACAAAGAATATTTAGTGAAGCTGGTTGAATATTCTCCAGCACTGATAAAGTGTTGTAGTTATACACTGGGCGGTGTAGGACCGATCGCCCAGGCTAATCGTTTATTCTAATGCCAAGTCCAAGAATTGCCTTAAGCTTGTGTCAAGGGTCTGTGAAGAGATTTGATGTATTGTATGGTAGAGTTTCCGCCTGCTGGAGAGAGGTTTAGCTTCATAGGAATCGAACTTACTGCAGCATCCGGATAGAACTTGAGCTGTGGTAGACTTTGTTTCTCGAAGAAGATCTGTTTCATTAGCTTCAAAATAGAAGCAATTATATGCCTACGTGTGTGTGTAAATGTGATGTGTGCCAGAACCGGCTCATAAACGCCCCTTTTTATTGACACATTTTCCACTAAACACAAAAACAATGAAAACAAAACACCAACAGCTCTTCATGCACAAGTACAAACGCCCCTCTCATACGTCACTCGCTGCCTTCAAAATATTATGCACCAGAACCGAAATGCGCGAAAATTAACTATTGCTTATTATCGAATTAAAGAAAAAAGCTAAAAAGATTAAAAATTAAAATTTTTGAGTGATGTGATAAATTCTAAAACTCACAGTGCATTGAAAAATACTACATAAAAAATAAAACACGAAGAAAGAAAAAAAAACGGCACAAAATAAAAAAGTGTAGAGTTGGTAGAATGAAAATAGGTGTGCAATAAGTGATAACTTCTCTCAACTACCTTTCGAAATAATTATATATTGTATAAAAATGTATAAGTACATAAAACGGCGCACAAAAGGAAATTATAAAAGAGTGTTTATAAAATATTTAAAAATTAAAAATTAAAACTAACATATAACAAATAAACAATAATATTAATATAAAGTTTTTATATTAACGAACAAAAAAATTGTTGCAAAAATACCGCATAAAAAAATTAAAAAATTTATCTGAATAGTTTGATTTGCTTTAAGGCAGAAATAGTAGCCTGAATCGGGTTACATTCTACTTTCTAGGGTGGTTAGTTGGAATTTTTGATACCAAAAAATCAACTCAATGAGTTTAAAGATAACTTTTACACATAACTGTGCTTTCTGGCAAAAATGTATATCTTTGACTTTGAAATTACTGTAAATAATAAAATACACACTTGTGTACACATTTTATGTATATAGTATATGCATGAACGCTAAATAATAAAATACATATGTGTGCTTATGTATACGTACAGTGTAGGACACAACTAAAGTATGAGCTCCATGAAATACATACATATTTAGTACGATTAAGGGAATTGGATATTTTTCAC
Organism: Anastrepha fraterculus; assembly: GCA_037575425.1. Lineage (NCBI taxonomy): Eukaryota > Metazoa > Arthropoda > Insecta > Diptera > Tephritidae > Anastrepha > Anastrepha fraterculus. The sequence continues at coordinate 129,812 of JAYXIM010027360.1, forward strand.
ACTAAGAGTAGCTGAAAAATTATTTAGAAAATCTTTGCAACTTTCATTTAACTAAATTCATATAAAGTGGATTACGAGCTTTTAGGTTGACCGACACTGTGTATTTATACTCGTGTATATATGTATATATATATGTTTGCGCATATGTACCATTGAATCTACATCATTCGTTTCAGTATACTCCCATAAGGTCTCCCTTTTTTAATGAATTTGTATTCCATAATTAATTCGAACCCTAGTTTTTTCTATAAAGTCCTATATGTATTACAAAAAAAAGTAGAACGTTGATAATGTTATTTAATTTGTAAAACTATTCTTGATAAATTCAGATCTAGCGTAGTTTTCTCAACACATTAAAATAAAATAAATAATTGGCGGGTACAACACTTCTGGTGGGTGTTTGGCCGAGCTCCTCCTCCCATTTGTGGCGCGTGTCTTGATGTTTTCCCACAAATGCAGGCGCCTACTGTTTTAAGCCCACTCCGAACAGCAAATTGTTTTTTAAGAGGAGCTGTTTCATGCACGGAGTTTCTCACCTACGTGCTCTCGAATGGTAGTCACGCACCAACGCATTCGGCTACAGTAGACGCCGCCTTATCATGCCGCTTGTTTAAATGCTCGGGCCGATATACAGTTGTGTTCATATTAATAGTAAGCAGCAGCTGAAGTAGAGGACACGATCTCTCTCATCACTTTTTAATTGCTTGATGAATGCAGTTTTATTTTTCTTTGCACCTTCTTCCAATAAAGCGAAGAAAATTCAGAGGTAAAGAAAAATTCCCGTTCACAAAAATAGTAGTCAAACCGAAAATGATATGAAATTCAACATGAATTCAAAATAGTATATCTTTATGAAAAGAATAATGCATCGAGTACACTAAAACATTTGCATCATCCGTACGTGTTGCTTCGTTATACTGTTGAAGTCCCATTTCAGTAGCATTTCGCCTCCTGCATGTGGTAGCATAACTTCTTCTATGATTACAAACGACTTTTATCGGATTTTAAATTGAAATAAATTAACGAAAATTCAAATTGATTGGACAATCTTTAAACAGTAAATCCATTGTTTCACGAGCTGTATGGCAAATAGCGCCGTCTTGTTGGAACCAAATATTGTGGAGATCAGGGGCTTCAAAAAGTCGTTTATCATGGCGCAATAGCGGTCGCCATTCACTGTTACATTGGCGCCAGCCTCATCTTTGAAGAAATATGGGTCGATGTTTCCTCCAGCCCATAGTCCGCACCAAATGGTTCTTTGTTGTTTTCAATGGATGTAATGGCCGTTCTTGTATGGCTGCGGGCTGCTCTTCAGCCCAAATACGGCAAATTTGCTTATTAACGTAGCCATTATCTAAGCCAAAAATGGGCCTCATCACTGAACACCATAAGTTGGCCTGAGCGCGCGATGAACGCTTTTGACAGATCGTCGATATTCGTAATACAGTTGTACGATTTGCAAACGTTTTTGAGGCGTAAGTCTTTGTCAATGAATACTGAAAAAAGTTGTGTATTTAGTTTGACAGTAGTAACGGGTGAGCTGTCGAAACAACCCTATTGGAAAGAATACCTCCAATTTGATTACGTTTCATATATTGGTCCTGTATCATTATTTTAGGCCTTCCATGCTTAACGGTCTTGATGGTGTATTTAGGAGATTACAAGCATTTTGCGGCATTTTCTCTGACGCTGAATTTTCGAGCTCAAAAAGACTCCTTTACTGTCGACCATCCATAAAATATTTTACCATTTCGATAGCTTATTCTTGTGGTTCGTTTCATATATTGTGGGCTTTCAGATTTACGCGCACTGTTACTATGCTCACATTAAGTTTTAAATTTTCCTTAATCTACTGAGCACTAACATTGGCTGTCGTATCACTAATAAACTATTTTGAAAATCCTTTTGGACGCCGAGTTTCGCAGCGTTTCTTGGATTTTAAAGTCTTGGACAACATTTGCGCTGAACAGCCAATTATTTTTTGTGTTTCATTGCAGGTTTTGTTTTCCTTCCGCAATTTTTCCATCAAGGCTCTGATATCACTGGAAAATTATCACTCGAAAACTGTTGACTTACCAAATACCATTTGCTTTAAGACATAAATAGTTTTTGTGCACAAATATTTCCGCTCGCTGGTTAATCAATGGCAACACTGCTTTAATATGAATAAGTCAAATTCGCACTCATTTACTATATCGTTACCTTAAGCCAAAAACAAAATTTGTTTGAGCAGAGTATTGCGTTAGCGCTTCCGCAGCTGGCAGTGCTATTATTATGAACATAAGTGTACAAAGGTGCATCTATTTAATGTTTAGTTGAAGTGCCCTTTAAATTTTGTACTTACGGTTAAATTGGAGAGAAGTGACACGAAATTAATTAAGCTGATGCAAATTAAGATCAGCTTGCTTTGTTTACCACCGTAAAAAATAGTGCAATAAAATAACGGAATTTTGCTCTGACCTTGCCGTAGTTTTGATACTGACACATTTATACTTTCTTAGGCAGTTGAAAAAGGAAAAGAGGTTAAGGAATAGTTTATCTGCTCTATTACAGTGGGTGCATGTTTTTTTTGTCTCGTTATAAATTTCTAAATCTGAAAAGCCTTCAACATTAAAAAAAAATTATAAATTTATGAATGAGCTAAAAAAAAGCAACATAAAAACCACAAAATTTCGCTAAGAATATCACTTTTCACTTTGCTCCGTATAGTTATTTAACTAAAAAATTTAAATCAAAATACGGGTTGTGTGATCTCAATACGAAATAACCCCACGAATAACAACAATAATTGCCAACAAACATTTACTCAATCAGTCAATGAAGTCAATCGCAAAATAAATCAAACAACATTTAATTAAATTCACTTCCCATCTTCACCAGAATAGCATAAAAGTAAACCAAAAGGCGAATTGAAGAAAGGGAGATAACTGCTATTGAGAAAACGGAATTTTAGACATACTGTAATAATAGCTATCGATCAGTGAGCACCAATACGAGAACGTTTTACAGCTCCAACCTCAAAGACGCAAACTCCAATTTCAGTTCCCCAACTTCGGCTAAGACAGCACCACCAAAGCGCACAGCAAATTAAAAACCGGCAGCATCATGACTATGGCTGGGCAGACCATCAACGATCGGCTATTGGCGGCGCGGCATAGCTTGGCCGGTCAAGGCCTGGCTAAGTCGGTGTGCAAGGCCACCACAGAGGAGTGCATCGGGCCCAAGAAGAAACATTTGGATTGTAAGTACATACTTAAAAATTTACTACTTTATATGCATTGAATACCCATATGTATGTATGTATATACATACTAAACGTATATGTATGTGTGCACGTAGTTATGTATCAACATACAAAGCTGAATAAAAATTCATATCCACATGTAAATGCTGGCTACGCAAACACAGTCACATGCTGCTCTTGCTCAACTCGTTAACTGTATGTATGTATGTATGCAATGAGTGTTTCTTGACTTTTTATGCTCTTACCTACTCGCTTTGTATGCATATTTTCTATTTTGTTTTAGGTCTGATAATACGCCTCGGAATTTTTGTCAGCATGATTCATTCACATTTAACAGTGTTTTTTTTTTGCTGTTGCTACGGCTGTTTTACTTTGTATTTTCTTGTGTTTGTATGCACAAGTGTTGTTGCCAGCTGTCAGCAAGCAACATGAATGCTGCTACAGCAGTGTTGCTGTGATGTCGCGGATGAGCCGCGTTCTCTTTTTATTACATTTTGTCAACCAAAAACTGGTTACGGTTGCATGCACGAGTGCGTTCTATTTATTTATTTATTGAGTGCCTATAATTGAATTTGCTGCTCTGAGTGATTTTTTGAAACGGATAGGCAGAAGTTGACTTGGAAAAAATAACTGCACTTATTTCTGCACGATCACATTTAACTCACATAAACAATACGTCAAACACTCACTAAATTCGTATGGTCCATTTTCCCCTTAATGCATTGTCCCGAGTATCCACTAGGAGTTGTTGTAAGATTATGTACATAAATATCGCAAATATCACGTACAAAGAAGGTGGCTTTCAATTGAATTTATTAAAATCCCAAGGGATGTATGTACATACATATGTATATATACTAATCTCGGTGACTCCATACATTTGCACATACATATTCAAACATTTGTATGTATGTATAGATGCGTAAAAGCCCTCAAAAAAGTCACAGTTATGTCAACGAGTTTTGTACTAAAATTGAAAATAATGCCGTACTTCATTAAGCTCAAGTTAGTGTTTATAGTTCAATGTCAGGGACTTGCTTTATTTTTAACAATAACAATAAGCGTACAAAATTACTTTTCCGCTTTAAATTGGAATAAAGCCATTTCAATTTAATTTCCTAATGGGTGTTTACAGTTATTTGTCGCACTTTCAAGCGTATGCGTAGTCGTGCCTAATAAAAAACAATAACAGTGAACTCGCAAAACAAGAAATAATGGAGGAGAAATAGTGTAAAAAGGCCACTTGGGTGCATTGTGTTGTTGTCTTACGTACATACGTACATACGTATGTACAAATTTTCACTTTTCAAATCACTTTATGTATGTATTGCTACTGTTGCTGTTGTTGTTAATGTTGATGGTTTTGTTGTTCCTCTACATTGCAACTGCACAAGTTAGAAATTACAGTTGCCTGCGATACACTTTGTCAATTGTGTTTTTATTTTATTTATTTTTTTTCTGGTTTTGCCTTTGCTGCTGCAAATGTGACAGTTGCTGTGATTGTTATGACTCTTGTTGCTAGTGCATGTTGCGCTTTTACTACTTTTACTATGTATTAAGAGGAGAGAATTGTTACGTACGAAAACAACATTTAAAAGATTAAACGAAGTGGAATTGATAACGGACTACAAAATAGAAACAACAAATAAGAAATGCATTGAACCAAAACACTAGAGATGTAAAAAAATAAAACAGAAAGTAAAATAAAATAATAAGAATGAAAAATAGTATAATAAAATTAAATTAAAATAATTAAAAGAATAAATAAAATAAAGAAAATGAAATGAAATGAAATCAGATGAAATTAAATCAAACTAAATAAAATAAAATAAATTAAAATAATAAATAAAACTAGTAAATAAAACTAGTAAATAAAAAATAATGAATTAAAATACGATAATATAAAACAAAAAATTTAATTAAATGAAGTATAAAGTGATTTAATGCAATCTCGTAATTTATAATGCACTAAAATTTATTTATTTATTTATATAAAATTAGCTTACAACATAAATCTTATAAGCTATTTTAAGTTAGGAGCTATAGCAGCGAGGCCTTAAGCTCGATAATTTTATATACATATGCATACTTCCATTCTTAAACTTAGTAGATACAATTTTATTTTAAATCTTATGGTAAAGATTGGTTCTTTTGAGGAATTTTGTTATTAGGGATATTGACTCAAGAGAAGGGACTGAGAGGTGTGAAATTGGGTTTGTGTTAGTGAATATTTGTTCTCTACAGGTAGCATACAGGGGGCAACTCAGTAGAAGATGAGTTACTGTGACTAAGATATCTGTGTTGCAAGTACAATATAATGGGTTTGTGTTATTCATAAGATGGCCATGTGTTATTTTCGTGTGTCCTAACCTAAGGCGTTCGAATTTTATAATGTCTAGTCGTGAAGGTTTTTTATTAGTTTTTTGTAGAAAATCTGTTATATTGGTCTTTGTGTAGTTAACGTTTTTATACCAGTCATTGGTTAGATTCCATTCAAGGAGTTGTTTGTTGTAGAAGTGTTGTTTAATATGATTTTTAATATCGAGTAAGTTGAAATTGTCTGTGCTAGTTACTGGGCTTCGATGAGCTTGTTTCGCGGATTGGTCAGCGAGGCTGTTCCCAACAATATTATTGTGCCCAGGCACCCATATTAAAATAATTTTTGGGTAGTGTTGTGTGATAATGTGTCTGATTTTGTTTGGGTAATAGTCGCTGTTATTTATATGCACTAAAATATAGTGCAATGTTATGCAATTTAATGCAAATTTTCTTCACTTTGATGCTTAGTAAATTAAGGGAGAAGCCTCATGTAGAAGCCTCAAAGTCGGTCATGTTTTAAAAATATTTTTAAAGGTGATAAAATAATTATATTATTTTAAAGCTTTAACACAACTTTATTTAACCTTTCGAGAGTCCAAACAAAATTTTTTTTCATTTTTTTTTTCCAAAATGGCGGCTCAGGATCATTTCTTGTCGGCTGCCTACGGCGCGAGGTCCCAAACTGCTCTATTTATTACTCTTAATCTATCGATCTAAAACAAAAAAATGAAATTGGTTGTTTTTTTATAACATACTAGGTTTAGCCCGCGGCCCCACTCGCTTAGGAGTAGTTTCGAGGGATTTAGGATATGTATATAAAAGAATTACAAACAAAAATTTCATAGAAAATAATTTTTTATTAATAACCATAATATTGCAATACCCGGCATCCGTTGCTATGCCTCGTTGAATAAAATCAAAACAACCAATCAGAAAAATATCAAGCAAAATTAGTTTTATTAATTTTCTATCTCAAACCGTTTTTGAACTTTGCATTTGGGTCACAGTTGAACAGCGTTTGCGGATTGTGAAGTCTAGAGTGTGCTATAAATAGTGGGAAATAGGAAAAACTAAGACTTTTTGGATTAAATTTAAGCAAATATTCGATTATTAGTGACGAATGAGAGTGGTGGCGCGGCCTGGGGGCTGTGGAAAGGGAGTTCCATCATAAAAATATGCTTATAACCTTCATTGGGTGAAAATATGAATGTATAAAAATTTTTACGTCATTTGGTGTTGTCGTTTCGTAGTGATGCGCGGACAACGTACAGACATTCACCATTATAGTATAAATTAACGGAAAGGATGAACCTATAAAATTAAAAAACAAGTATGTATAAAATTAATTATAAAATAAGCCTTTGAAAAAAGTCAGAATGTAGGGCTGCTTTATTGGCATTTTTAACCCCCAAAAAGAAATTTATGAACGCGAAATATCTGAAATTTTAGATTTATCCTTCCGATAGTAATGTACAGAAAGGCCTCACCAAACTTCAAACAAATCGGTCGATAACTTTTTGAGTTACAACACGAGCAGTTTCTAAAAATATAGTTTTGAGATAAATGAGTTTAAAGGTTGAGGTACAGGATCGGATCACGTCAGGATCTTCTTATAGGATCTCAAAGTTTTAGTTTTTCTTAACCCTTTCGCTACATCTTTTTATTGCGCCATCCAAAAAATCCAAATTTTTGTCTGAGTATTTATTTTAGGACCAATAACAATACAAATAATTTTTTTTTTTTAATTTTTTTTGTTAAGTGCTTTTTTTTAATGTTGCCATATGGCAACAAATGTTTTGTATTGGTTTCAATCGCAAATAAACTTCTTCTGCAATCTAATGCAAGTTAACACCTTACGAGAAATTTGTTGCCATATGGCAACAAGCTTAGTTTTAAAAATTAGCACAGCTTTTAAAGCTGCGAGCGAAAAAATATTTATATGCCAAATGACAGATTGAACATTTTTCTATATACTTTATTCAAAAATTGTTGAAAACATTTGCCCAAAATGCCTCAAAAATCTAAAAATGCAAAATACAAATTTCAGAGTGAAGTGCTATATGCCAGAAGGCTTTCTTTAAAAATGTCGTATTACCGATATATAATGGGCGGTTATTATTTATTTTATTTCTGTTTAACCATTAAACTTCAATTTTTGAAAATATGTAACAAAAAAGTTGATATTTTTTACAAGAGAGTGTTGACGGCCTTTTAAAGTTTACCGTTGCCATATGGCAACAATATCGCGAAAGGGTTAACAATCGTTGTTTGAATTCTCTTGAAATCTCTTAACATTCTGTTTTCAATTGATACCCACAAATATGTCGTATGTCCTACAGGATTATCGGGAAAGACGTTCTAGATACTTAAGGCTATTATAATATTATTTAGGTCATTTCAGGTCAATTTAATAATTTCAAAATTTAACCGTTTTAAATATGTTTGATTTTAAAGATAATTAAAAAAATGTTTTTTTGCGTACGCCCACTTTTTTTAAATCTTCAAGGGTGCGATTTTTTATGTTTTTTTTTTTTTAAGTGTATGCGTGTTTTCAGTGTGATTTTTGTTTTACTTGAAACTTGCACTTTATTATACAAGAATTCTATATAAAGGTCTATAAAACTGCATACCCGGAAATTTTTTAAAAATGATAAGTTTAAGTTGGAAATTTTGATGTAGACTTGGCGAATTTTTACAAATTTTATACAAAGTTCGAAACTTTACTTTATATGTTTGTTGTTGTGGTATGAGCTTTGTTGTACATGAACCAGAAAATAATTGAAATTACAAAATAAATAAATAAATAGTCAAACTTTATCAATATGCGGTGTACACTCTAATTTGATCCTGACTACAATAAAAAAATAGGATAATAAAAAAATATTAGGTCCGCATGGGGGGTGGCGGATAAGATGGAACGACGAGCTAGATCAACTGATAAAGGGCGAACATGTTATACGTTTCATCAAAGCGCAGCGGTTAAGATGGCTGGGTCACATTACAAGAATGGACGGTACGAGGGCGCAGAAGAAAATCGTAGAAGTCAGAGCGTTCAACACTAAAGAAAGAGGAAGGCCGAGAACAAGATGGACCGACGAACTAGAGGACGACATGAAGAAACTTAGGATAACGCATTGGAAAAAAGTCGCAAGCGTTCGAGTCGTATGCAGGTCCCACGTGCAGCAGGCTAACGCTCACAAAGAGCTGTAGAGCCAAAAGGTGATG